>OZ022581.1:26618726-26681226 GCA_963669155.1 Arbacia lixula | reverse complement strand
GATCGTCTGGATCGGATTGCAGAGCCGTATATATACGGCTCTGTCGGATTGAATACTGTAGCGCCATCTACCGATCTGATAGCGATATTTTGGTTTATTGAAGCCAATGTTAGTGATAATACACATAATCTACAGCTACTGTTATTCCACCATCCTTTACACGTATTGTTGATTTGAATTTGATTGTGGAACATCACAGAATAGCACTCTAGACTTAACTCATAACCCTTAGTTCTTAGTTAACATGGCAAGGGAAAATAATATTTTGGAAGAATTTATACAACCTGTAAATGTGTAATGTCAATACCCAGAAATAAAAAACAAAGTTACACGTCTTGTTGATATTCAGTTGTTTGAGAAATGTTACAGAATAGTACTCTATATTTTAAATCACTTAATTCTCAGTTCTTAGTGAACATGACGAAGGAAAATACTTAAAGGCTTTAAACCCATCACTAAGCAATGCCTTGTGCCAGCTTCCACTTTGCATACCGCGGTGCAAGAACAAAAAATTGGAGGATGTATTCGGAAGCGCAAGTTGTAACCTCATCTGACAACACAACCATCGTGAAAATAACCATCTTTTTCATGAATAATAATGATAATGATAATATTATAGTCTTATTTACCCAGGGTAGCCTCATTAATGATATCACTGATTTTCATGAGGGCCCTGCATTATTACCCCAGTCACTAAATCAAAGGATCCTTCCAGATCCCTAGTTCTCTCTTACGTCATGTACGTACTGAGCAGCGCAGCTGTGTGGATTAAGATGGGTTTTTTATCGGAAAATATAATTTGCAGCTGCTGGGTTCGAACCATGACCTTCCTAATCAAGAGTCAGCGGAACGATCCACCACACCACGCCACATCCACATTACTATCAAGGATCTTGGGGCCATCTTTGAAGAGTCTGGGACCTATATACCTACCAATGCAGGAACTCTGGTGGAGGTTATACAAAGGAAACATCCATGGCCAACTATGAACACCAATCTAGAACATACTAACCTCTGGTTCTCAGTCAGCGGGTAGGGCACGAAAATTTATCTTTTTTCTGTTTTTGACAACAGAATGATTTTTTGTTCATACAGGTGTGTGTGTGTGTGTAAAAACATATTTCTAATGGTTTATCAAATACACAGGTAAAGAGATGCATACTTTTTTAAAAACATTTTCGAAAAAAACTTGTACCCAACACATGAGAGAGAGAGAGAGAGCACCTCGCACGTGACGTCACAAAAATAAAGATTGTGAGAGATCATTGCCTTCTTATCCTTCGACGGATTTTCATCAAACCTTGACTATGTTTCTTTCATGTATCTGCTTTTATTGACAAAAACTTATTTCCAGTGTGAACTACCCCTTTAACAGCTTCAAGTAGGGTCCATGGTTTGTCAAAATGCAACAATGCCATTAAATCAAGTTTGAGGCGATGTCTTGTCCAAAATTTAGCTACTCAGAAAAATCTGAGAAGTTTGAGGAAAATTGGGTATAATTGATAAGAGGGTTATGAATTTTTTAATGATACGATTATTAAATGCGGTCGTAAGAGTGCATCTGCACATGCATGAATACGTAGATATATATAACATGTTAGCACATTATCATATAGGCGTAACGTACATATATACATATCAAACTGTATACTGTGTATACATGTAGAATATATATATATATATAGTTCAGACACAATTTCACTATGATAAGAAAATAATTACCAAAAAGGGGGATAATAACAACATTTGATTAAAACTACTAATCCATATATTATCAGAACATGGAGAAAGGCAACGCCCTTGAGAGGTCATTGAAGAAACAGAACCCTCATCAATGTCCTTTTTAAAAATATTGTGCTACAATAGATTTTGTAAATTCAAGCTACTACTGATATATTTTTGATAACATAAAGATATCCGTTAAAATTTGGGTAACGCACTTCTGCTGCATGTATGTGTAAACATTAGTTCACCTTTACTTGCCTAGATTATTCTGGGAAATCTGACATTGTGTTTAATAATTTAATGATATTGATAATGATGATTACTAGCGATTCTTTTAACACATAGTAATTAAACAGGTACATGTACAATATGTAACGGGGTTTACACAAAGATCTATGCATTAGATGTTAAATAAGTGAGCGAGTAATACGGTTTTAGATTCAGCAATATAATTAATATTTTTGTTCCGTGAGATGGTTCCGTAATGTTGCGGCAGTGTGAGTGAAGCTTCGTTTAACATAATGACCAGGCCAGAACTGGTAAGAACGAATAAATCATAATCATGATTCTAACAATTCTAACATGCTAACAACTCAACAACAAAAAACGGTGTGACATTAAAAAAACACCCCTATGCCAACAACAACATTTTAAATGAAATGGAGGAATGAATGGGCAGCCTATGTAAGTCTCTTAGGATGGGAGACACAAACGTTTATTTTAACACAGATAATAAGACAAGCTGCAGAGTTCTGCACAACCTGCATCTTGTGCACTTGGCGAGCCGGAATCCCAGAAAGGAAGCCGTTGTAAAAGTCAATTGATACTTAGTATATACATGTATGTATATTAGAAGCAGGATTAACTCCTCCTGTGCCTTATAAAATGTTACTGTAATGACCTTTGACACAATACACCCATAACACATACAGGGTCAATACGGAGATTATAAAGTTTCAGTAAACATAATGTTCTTGGTTTCAGAATTATATCAATGCAATTGAGGTTATAAGAGCGATGTTAACAGTTCTTTGTGAATATGGATATTTTACCATTCGCTTTCATTATCATTTACTGATGATTATTATTTTCATTATCATTTTTAATTTTCATTATTAACTTATAGTTCCGTTGAGTATTGTATGATTGATTATTTGGGCATTTCCATTATTCAATATGCATATCAGAAAAATACATTAACCAACTAAACAAAATCAAGTGTAAACTTATCGTTTGTTACACAGTTACATAGACAAAAACGTCGTGTTATGTGTAGGTAGGTACACGTAACTATGTAACATAAACCATATATTCATACTTTATTTTGTTTAGTTGGTTTCTGTATTTCTCTCAAAACAATATCTCGTTAAAAATCATTAAAATAATTGTAAATGACTGTAATCGTTGACGGCTGTACATCATTACTTACAGGTCAAAATATTTACATGATTTTTCACCTAAACAATTAAGTGAAGGAAGAACAGAAGAGCTACAGTTTGAGAACATGCTTTCGATGCATATTGTTTTCAGTCGGGAAGGTACGGTGTTAGATTAATGTTTTTCATCGTCTAATATCATCTGGGCCCCGTAACACACAGGTTTGCGATCAATTGCACATTTGAAAGATGAATTCTAATTGGTTTCTGGTCAGTCTTTTGAACAAAAAGCGCATGCGACAATGATGCTGATTGGCCATTGCCATTTTCGATTGATTACAGATCTTTGTGTTGCGGGGCCGTGATTGCTGTGTTCGATATACTAATTTTGTAGCACTTTATGTTCATGATAATTAGTTTGAGATCGGGCTCCTGTCACCCATGTCGTGCTGCCCACGGTTAGGCCTACGACGGACCATCATCACCAACCCGAAGACGGGCTCAAACTTCGTGTATACAAATCGCTCCCGATTCCCTTCTCTTCCCCCGCTGGTTTGTGCACCAAAATGGTCGCATAAACAAACAAGACAGTCTGCTCACACGTAAAATGCAATTTCTTCTTTCGCCCATCGAAGAAGAAAAAAAAAAGCTTCTTCCTTTTTTTCTTTTCTTTCCCTTTTGTGTAGATGGAAAGGAAAGACGAGTTTATGAGGCGGTCGTAGCTGGACTGAAAGGCCAGGGCGTTGCTCGATTAAATCGAATGACACCGCGCGTCAACGCATCCCCAGCGCGTCTGTTCATTTACGTACTGTCAGTGCGACTTCCTTGATTAGACGTACTCAACAGGCTTTTGACGCATTTCGCTTAAAAGTGGTTTCTAAAAACGTTGATATGGCCATGATAGTTCAATAGCTATTATGTCGGGCAGTGCTCTACACAAAACAGGAATATATTATGCTTCTTATAATATTGATTGAAACTATTGATGAATACAGGAAATTATCGTTTTATTAAAGAAACGACTGACACTGAGTCTATGGCCACTACGTTGGTGCCTTATTTTCCCCTGGCGGAGGCGCCACCGGAACAAGGTGCTGATGGGATACATCCAAACAAAGGCGGGAACGCGCTGCAGACGACATGTAGGCCAGGGCGGGAAGACGAGTGTCACATGACCACACGTGGACATACGGGAACTCATTATCAAGTCAGGTGGGACAGCAATGGGGAAACAACACTTAAGTGATTTTTTTAACTTGTGTTTTAAAACGGAAAAATATGGAAGAAGAAGTTGTGATTATTTTGTGTGTGAGATGTGTATCTCTATAGCTTGTCACTGTCCCAGACATTATGGTGATGTAAAGGATTTGTATATTAGTAGGACCACGCATGATTGTGCTAATGTAACAATGCATGCACCAATGTGTATTCGGAACGGTTTGTCAAGACTCTTGATAAAATAACTGAATCTGACACATACTAAGGGACACATTCCGTTGAATGAAACTACGTTGCCATGTGCAACTTCACAGTTAACTAGAATTGACATTAGGCATGAAAAACATAGTGTTTTGCAGATTGCCTCTTCGGTTCAGCCCTTTTCTCAAATTAAAACACTAAATTTTAAACTTCCAATAGTATCCTCCGTTTGCCCTAATATTCATGGCAATGATATCGCTGCGTATAACATGAAATGACATAATTGTTATTTTCATGGTATAAGACTCTATTAATTAATGGACACAAAGATATTCAAAAGTCACTTGTCAGTTACTACATTATGAGGTAAGTATATTATTATACATAATCGACATGTATACATTTACAGGTATTACACCTATAAAACATAAGTAAACGTAACTGATATGATCAAATCAGCAATCAACAATCACTAATCCTTGACATGAATTGTGTTTAATCATCCCATTGGGTAATTGGCATTAACATATGTAAATTCATATCGTGGTAATACTTCATCATTATTCATTAATGTGCATAGAATAACCTTCGTTCCATGTTGGGAGGGCGTATACAAAAAGTAACATCTTTGGTTACACAATACGGATGAATTATTTCGTGATAAGCAACCCGTATACTGTGTTAAAAGGGAAGATGACGTGAGCAGAACATACATGAATGAAATGTGCCAATATATTTTCATTGTTTGTTTTATGCCCTTCTCATTTTCCATTCTTGCGAAAGAATGTAATCACTATGTCCCACTAAAACTCATTAATTCGATCATTACCATAAGTGAAAGCCCGAGTAAAATGGGACTATGACTGTTTGGTATTGATAGTCTTAATCCCTTGGAAAGTGTATTACATGACATGGTTCTAATAAGCAACGTCTTAAAATTTCACTTAAGCCTTGCAATCTGTTTACATCTAACTTAGATCCGATCTTACTTGGAAATGAGTCATACTTCACAGAGTATGCGATTATACTAACCAAATATTAAAAAAAACAAAGACAAAAGCAAGATAAAATTGTCCTGTTATCACGATTATTTTCTAAGCTGAAAGTCAACTTTGAACACGCAGGGATATACTCCCACATCCCTGGAAAAGGAAGTCGGAAACTCGGATTTATAGTTCCCACGGTTAAACTGAAAATTATTTCCCCTCTTACTATTTACTACTTACTCTGTACGTCGGCATGGAAAGTGTAAAGTTCGACACGGCATCACATGGAGATTCGATGAGGTCTTAGTCATCGACGTAAAAACTCGTATTTCATGTTGAACCACACCGCAAATGACTTCCCTCCTGTTTTTCTTCATACACCACGGTTTCCACTTCCACAACATTTCATGACGGAGTATGATTAGAATGGACGAAATATTGGCCTAATTAGAATGTTTAATATGGGTTATCATAATCATAAACAACCACCCCCTGCCATCCCGCATTTTCCTTTACACCAATGTGATACATGCAATGCTCCCGAAAATGATGGACAAGATGTTTCCCCAGTCGCGTCTAATAGTTTCCTGAGAACTTCTGCTTTTCATCAGACTTTAAATAGACAGTGTTTTCTTAGTTAGATTTGTAATCGTGTTAGTCACGCGTTAGTCGTGCATGTGGGGCATGTGGACCGATTTTTGTTGTTCTTTGTCATTTGGAATATTAAACAATACATGTAGATTTTTTGTCAACTTGTTGATATGTTGAGTTAATTTTTTGTTTTGTGTTTGTTTACTTGTGTATGATTCGTGTCTGATAATAGTTTCATGAGGCCTTCTGCTTAAGACTTTGAATAGACAGTGTTTTCTTAGTTAGATTTATTTGCTTAATACATCTAGGTTTTAGTGTCAATATGTTGATATGTAGAGTTTACTCTTTGTTTTTTGTTTGTTTAATTGTTAATAATTTTGCCTGGTAGTGAACAGTTTGACCATATCACGAAAATATGACATCACCTTGAGATTAGTCATTCAGTGTGTCATGCCTAGCCTCACTTCCAGGCGTTTGGACGTGGATAATTCAAGTGAGAAAATAAGAGTCTCGTACTCTCAAGACTCATCCTCAAGTGCCGTCCCTGAGAAAGGTGTTGGCAGCTATGCATCTCCATCTACTTCTGTCCCAAACAATTGTTCGTACATAATTATAAGTAATTCCTGCCCATTTCTTGATATCATCAAACCATGTGGTTCATTGCCTACCTCTCTCCCGTTTGCCTTCTACCATTCCTTCAAGTAACATCTTCTGTAGACCTCCTCCTCACATCACATGATCAACATACTCAAGTTTCCTATTCTGAATTGTCTTCATTAAATCTCTTTCTTTGCTTGCTCTATTCATTACATCTGTATTACTAATTTTCATTAACCAGCTGATTCTTAGCATTCTCTGGAAGCATCTCATTTCAAATGATTTTAATTTTCGTTCTGTTTCTTTGCATAGAGTCCATGTTTCAACTCCATATACAACAAATTACTCCAGATGTAGCATTTCCAGATTCTGAATCTCAATCCAAAGTTCAACTTCCTACAACATAATATTTTGTCCATTTTCATGAATTTGATCTTGCAATTTCTATCCTCTGTTTTATTGCACTGTCACACTTCCCAAGACTAGTCACTCTTCAACATTCCTTTTTTCTCCCCCTGAGACGGAATTGAGAGAGATTAGTCTATTGTAGCCAGACCCGCTTTTGAATATTGTAGGTTGGATTGAAAATACCCAACAGAGTGAAAGCCCGTCTATTCCATACCAAGTTTGCAGTTACATACCCTTGTCACCGGGCTGAAGTTGGTTACCTTTTCCTTATGGAATATTCATTACTTAAGCGTACCGTACCGCTTACTAGCCTATTCGGTTTTTTTTTGGTTTTTTTTGTTGTTGTTTTTCAACGCAAGCGCTCGCCGTACGTACGTACCTTCTTACTGAGTTGATACTGATGGTTTTGATAAAAGCAACAACATCAACGAAACATTTAAATGAAGGTTTGATGAAAAGATAAGAAAGTTATGCTTTGTTTAAGCGTTCATTTTGTGACGTCACTTGCGAGATACTTCTTTCCCAATAAATTCTCCTTTCTCTGTATCTGATGAATGAATACTTCTTTTTCATAGATGTATGCGTGTAAACGTAAGAGTCTAATGATATATTAAATGCACAGGTAACATGATATTAACATTCTAAAAAAATATAGCGCACAACATATGGGAGAAAATCACGCACGTGACGTCAGAAACAAAACTCTGATAATCATAACTGTCTTATCTCTTTGACGGACTTTCGTCAAACTTTCATCAATATATTTCTTTCATGTTTTTGCTTTCATGGAAATAAAATTAACTTCAGGGTAGACTTTCCCTTTAAAGAAATTGATGGGAAAGACCGGCGTGCATTGAGTTTTGGAGCTCACTTTTGCAGTCATCACCACATATATCTGGTATTTTGAAAATAAATTTGATGCATACACCCAGTAGTAGTGAGGATAGCATATTCCGTCATGTAAATGAATGGAAGACAAGTCAGTCGTTTCCATGTTATCGTGCCTTGATCCGTGAACTAGAAAGAGGTTTCGTGGATAAGTCGCTGCCTGATGAGCATATATTACAGGTTTAAATCCTTCTGGTTCCACGATTTTGTTTTAATCTGACTTGTTTTTCATTCATTTTTCATTCATTTGCAGTATGGAGCACGCTATTCTCACTACTACTGGGAGTATGCCTAAAATTTCTTTTCAAGATTGAAATTTCCACAGATATCCGTTTCACTAATATGACTTTGTATAAATTATGTTAAGCATATTGTTTTGGCAAATCAGGAAAATGTAGTACACGGTTATGAATGTGAAATGTTTCATCGTATCGCCGCCTCCATCTCGCTTTCATACTGTATGAGACAGTAAGCTCCTATAATCATAAAAAGTGAGAACCGATAAAGTTGTTTTCTCGACTTTCCCTACTCTACCACACTTCATTCTCCTGAGTCCTTTTCATCATCCTTCTCAGGTCCCTTCCTCCTCACCTCCATCTTCTTGTTTGCCCCCCCCCCCCCATTCCCCTTCAAATTTGTTGATTACTTCTTTCTCTTCCTCTTTATTCTCCTCCTCCAGTTTCTCTTTCGATTTACCCCCTTCATCGTACGTTTGCTTTCTTACTTTCATTCCTTTTATGCCTCTTCTCCTCTTCCTCTTCCTCCTCTCTTTCTTCTTCTTCTTCTTCTTCTTCTTCCTCTTCTTCTTCTCCTTCTTCTTCTTCTTCCTCTTCTTCTTCTTCTTCCCCTCACCTTTTTCACTCTTGTCTGTCTCTTCTTCTTCTTCTTCTTCTTCTTCTTCTTCTTCTTCTTCTTCTTCTTCTTCTTCTTCTTCTTCTTCTTCTTCTTCTTCTTCTTCTTCTTCTCCTTCTTCTTCTTCTTCTTCTTCTTCTTCTTCCTCCTCCTCCTCCTCCTCCTCCTCCTCCTCCTCCTCCATTTGCTACTTCTTGCCCCCTCTTTTTCTTGTTCTTTTCCTGATTCTTTCTACCTGACCCTCTTCTTTCGTGTTCTCCTCCGTAGAAGCTTTCCGCTATCGGCACGTGAGAATATCCTGCGCTTACCTGTGGTCTAAAACCGCCACATTGCAAGTGTGACCTTCGCTTGTTAGCGCAATTACGCACGCACATCCATCTAACGTCAACTTTTATCTCAAACCATTTATCCAATCACCATAATCTCATCAAAACTAATTTCGGCAATAGAAAGCATGTCTTGAAGGCATTCCCGATCCACCTGCGAGTTCTGCGCCTCTTTTCCATGTCAGAAGGAGGTCAAAGGCGAGAAGGAGAGAAGTTATTGACCAACCCAAGGAGCAGATAAACAAACTTGTTGTTTAACGATGGAAAGAAACCATAACGGCCGTGTTTATGCCGTGAAGGAAATTCAAGACCAGCTCGCCTTTCAAGCAAATATCACACGCGGCGAGGGTTACCGCGGCCACTGCCCGTCTCTCTCCCCCTCTACCCCCTATCCCTCGCTATCACACAGCCTTCAGCTCCGGCGACGATATCACTTAGCGTCCCGTAATGTGGCCCACCTACCACGCGAGCCGGCTGTGTGGTCTGGCAAGATATAATACAGGGGGGCTGTTGCGATATACGGCCCAGGCAAAAACAACATTTAGACGAGATATTTTGTCCCGCTTCTTCGAGGGTGCTCCTCCAATGTTGTTGCTCATTCTCTTTTTATCGCACTTTGATTAATCCTAGAAGGTCCGCGATCATATATTTCATCGCTTTTAAAACATCTTCAGGCACGCCAAGGTCCCGTGTATGCTAACGCAGCCTCGAACTGCCGCTCACGGTGTCGTGTGCCCTTCCCGAAAAATAGGCGAAAATCTGTCAGAAATGTCTTGCATCTTTTCGTGGCAAAGTTCAATATTCGCCAGAGAAAACGAAGGTTTGTCATATTTTCGTGTTGTGTATTTCACTATGCACATAAGTATTTTTTTACGCGGACAAATTTCAAAAGAGAACCTTTGAAATGTTGTCCGCATAACAAAAAAGCATGTTGAGGTGTTCAGGTCTATTTTATGTTCTTCACAGAAACTATAGAACAATCTGTCATAAATATGTGTGCATATTTTCGTGACAAAGTTTAATCTTTGCCAGGGATGAATGTTGGATTATGTTCGTGTTGTTTATTGTAGATGGAACAAGTTGAAAATCTTTTCATCGTGACAAAAGTTCGATATTCGCGGAAAAGAACCTTGCCAAGGTTAGCGGTGTTTTTGCTTTATCAATTTGTGTTATGAGTAAATGAAAAAGACGCTATCAAAATGAAGAAAATAATTAACGTATACATAGTTTTAAAAAGCAATAAATAAAATCATGTAAGTTGTCTTTCGTTTTTTGTGATCAAATAAAACGGAAGCATTCTAGTCATAAACAAGAAAAAGCAAATGAATATGAACGTGATTGGTGTGTCGATCTTACACAGCATCATTGAAATATCATATAAAACGATACAATTGAAATAATATCTCAGCTATAGTTGATTTTCCAGTTTAAGGTACTAAGGGGTAGAAAGAAGACTTCAGAGACCTGTAGTAAATGGAATGTTATTCTTGCCTCATACGAGGATACTAGAAAGGATTCATCTCAGATTTATAAAATCGATTTAGAATTAAACGGATTCCCGACCCGATAATCATGATAATGATGACAACAGAACGGATCTGCCATGAGCACGGTCCGTTATCATAACCGCTTCAACCTTTTACCATTAGAAGTAAAGACCACCCTGAAGCCCAGTTGGTTTTAATCAAAGCAAAAACATGAACGAAACATATTAATGACGGCTTGATGAAAGTCCGTCGAAGGTAAGAAAGCTACGATTTGTTTTATTCTGCGACGTCGTGAGAAACGCTGTCCCATATGTTGCGTGCAATTTGTGCATCATTGTATCTTTGTATGCATATACGTGCATTTGATAGATTGTTAGACACACGTTGTTACTCAAACCTTTATGAAACAGATTTATTCCTTCATCAAAAAACAGAAAAAGAGTAATTTGTCGAATCATAAGGCACACAGCATAATAATGAAAGAGCACCTCGCGCGTGATGTCACAAATTCAACGTTTTAAAAAATCATAACTTTATAATCCTTTAAACGGATCTTCGTCAAACATTTCCTTTCATGTTTCTCTCATGTTTCGGCTTTTATCATGCAATCTAACTCAACTTCAGGGTAGACTCTTGCTGTAGTGTATTGTTCCTATATTTTTGTAAACCATACATTTCAAATATTTTGTGTTTGGTGCATACAACCCCACAAACGTCACTATCGTACCACTTGAATAGCATGATTATCAGGCTGATGCTTGAGTTCCAAGTAAAGAGAGGTGTGAGCTCAAACTTACAGGTAAACAATACCCAAGAGTAGTAGCTACAGAAAAGGAGTACATCATTTTTATTCAGGAATATAATATGTTATTTATTGAAGTGAAGTTAAGTGATTGATTTGATTTCAAAACATTTATTTACCTTCAAACAAACGTAACTGATAAGTGCAATCACATGTTTGTCACATATTTTGAAAACATTGGGATTAGGATGACAATACTCGACCTGCAATTCGTTGTTACATACCGGTTAGGCAGCCCATTGAACCGTATACAAATCTCAAGAACATGCAGATAGGTTCTCATTTCTGAAGCTATGTCCATAATGTTCCTAGTAGAAGATGAGCTCGTATAAAGACAGTTCACATTCTTTTCGTTCAACCATAGCCGTGTAAGACGGCCTCCCGCGTTGAAAGGCGCATATCTATAATTCAATTTTGGCGATCCTCCGGAGGCGTACCAGAGATACCATAATATTTTCAACAATGTTTTTTGCGTAAGTATAAAGAGTTTTAGATATTGCTCCAGAGCAGTGCAATGATTGAGCCTAGATATGTCCCTCATTACATTCATGGGGATTTTATGAAGTCGCAGAAGCACTTTGAACTTTTAGTAAGTTGATTGGTAACCTCAAATCCAGGGTTTGGAGTATGATAAACCAAAGAAAAATGTCCTTCAATTTTTCTTAAGGCAACGATGAATGGACAAATTATTTGTGACAAAAATATGATTTATTGTACGACTTTTAAAACACATGTTGTACGCATAATCCTAAGGGGAAGTAATAACAGTCCTGTGACCGCAATCCTTACAGGACCAAGCCTTGAAAACCCCATTGGCTTGCTTCACGTCTTCATGTCAATGATAATGAGAGAGTTAGTAAGTCCACAAAACGGCTGGCGAAAATAGACAGACCAGGCTTTGCTATCCAGTCGTTTTGTGGAGTAATATTAGATACGAGAGGTCTAACTGGAAAGCTAGTCCAACAACGGCTGTGCGAAACTGACATTCTAATAGCTTCATACATGAAAGCCTGCATGTCCTTGGTCCAACGCTAGAGACTTGTGCTTATTTTGGGATGTTCCTTCGCCGTCATCATGGTCATCGCAAAGGTGAAAACCCTACGTTCTCTTTCCATAACAAGGTTGACCGCGTCATGGTCGGTTAGAGACAGCTTAGCACTTTTGCAGATCAAAAAAGCTGATTTTGCAAAAACCTCAGTAACTTAAAAAAAAAAATGAATCAGAAGTTCCCCCTAAAAGAAGAAGTGTAAACTGCCCTGAACGGTATTATAGCGATCGCTAGAATTCGAGAAAGTTTTGGACGGGTCGTGCAAAAGCTCCCGGTTCTTATAGCTATAGACCGGCGACTGTTGTCAGAACCACAGTGCATGCGTTCCATGGTAGCATTGCCCGCTGCCCGACGCATCGCACGCTGACAGTACCAATGCAAATATGAGTGTAGACTATATGTACGCTACGACACGGAGCGTTTCAAACATAGTTTATGAAGAATAACTTTAATTGCTTAATTAATTTATACTTAATCGTGGAAATTGTACCATGTTACAACGTTTTTCCTATTTATCTGTTATGGGATTGAAAAGAAGGATATCTTAGGGAAATTCCTTCAAATCGATCAAAACTAATGTTCCATTGTGCTCTGTGAGAACATTATTTCGTTTTTAATTCTGGTTGATTACCAAGTGCACTTTGTTAACATCACTGTAAAACGAGTACATATATATTGTCTTATGAAATAGTGACGTTTATTTTATGTAGTATTTCGCCTCTAGTTGATGAAAGGGGCATTGGTGATAGTACCCTGAAGATATTACAATAAAGTTTATCGAATACGTTTTTATTTTGCTATTTTCAATATTTAGGTTAGATTTACATCAAAATAAGTACGTAATTATTGTGTTAACAGCATTCAAACCGAACAAAAACTAAGCATATCAGTAAACATACATTCAACAAATTGATAAGGTCATGTGAGTGTAAGTGTGTGTATTTGTATATGTTTATGTGTAAATTCATGTGTGTACATGATTATGTGAGCGTGTGTGTATATGCGTTTATGTATGTTTGTGCGCGCGTGTATATATATATATATATATATATATACATATATACATGAGTGTGTGTGTGTGTGTGTGTGTGTGTGTGTGTGTGTGTGTGTGTGTATGTGTCTGTGCGAGAGGGAGAGAGAGAGAGGGAGAAAGAAAGAGAGTGAGGGAGAGAGAGAGAGAGAGAGAGAGAGAGAGAGAGAGAGAGAGTGTGTATGTGTGCGAGCTTTGACGTCGGACTTGCGTAATACCTGCAGTTGATCGATCCACCCAGCCCATCTTTTTGCCAAGAGAGGTTAACTACTGTTTACCACTAACTGCTTTTAGGCAGCGCAATTTTTCAATGCCCCGTCAAAACTCGAAAATGTTTTCTTTCTTGCTTTGGCTTAGTTGAGAGAGAGGTAGAGAGTGAGAGAGAGAGAAAGAAAAAGAGCGAGGGGGTGGGGTGGAGAGAGTGTAAGCGGAAGAGAGAGAGAAAGACAGAGAGACCGAGAGAGAGAGAGCAGTTTGATTTTTTTAAATCTCACACTAGTAAGGGATTGGAAATTAAAGCAAAACGTCAAAATGAATGAAATACAGTGGCCCATTTCGTGTGCCAGTTTTGAATATTTTGCTTCTTTTTTTGTTTGTTTGACCGAGTTAAAGGTTAAAGTTTGGGATGATACAAATCAGTTTTATCAGAGGGGCACTCCAGTTAAAAAAAAAAGGTTGTTTTCAATACAAGCAGAGCAGCACAATTTGGCGAAAATTAGACTATTGGTAATGATACTGTTTTCTTAAACTTTAGATACAAAGCAGTCTCAAAACAATTTCATCATCATGAGGTACCAACCGAGGGTTTATAACTTTATAACATGGTGTTTATATTTACGCAGGCCTATACAACACTTCAACTGTTTTCCAGAGATGAGGGGATTGCGTATGTGTTGTATGTAACGAATAAATAAATATTTCGAGTACATGGAATACTTGGTATACTTTTTCCACTGCTATTGTCCACAGATAAAATGCTAATTGCAAAATGGTGTTTATTTCTTACTGAACTATACATGTCATGTGTTTGTATAATTATTATGTAAACCATGTTGTGTTATATGCTAAAGCAGGACCCCTTGTAGAACAGTGTTCAACCACTGAACGGACTACCCTGGGTAAATAATAGCAATAAAAAAATAAATAAAAAAAAACATGCACGACTATTTACCACGACTTTCCAGAGCAAGACTTGGCTTTGTTTTCAGCAATCCGGCAAGGGCGTTGATTTTAGATTGCATGCACCGTATTTGTACCGGCTGCATGTTTGTGATTTTATTCGCGTTGCAAATGCAGCACAAAAAATGAGCACTGTGACGCCATGCAAATAGTGATCGTGGCATCTTTGCAATCTGGTCGCCACAAATTCATGCAAATGTGTGCAATATAAGTAGCATTGATAACAATACTGCATTCGCGTATTCGTGCTGCAAAATGCGCACAAGACAAAGAAGTGCATTGCTGATCTCGACAACCCTGCTATAATTAATTTAACACGTAACCTTCCATAGGATAGGAACTCATCGCCCAAGATAGTCGCTTTAAATTGTTGCTAACTTATGCAAGAACAAATGTAAGTATTGACCGGTCAAATGTATTTTGAAGTGCTACTGCCTTCTGAAAAGGCGGATGGCTTAAGGTATGCCAACCAAGCATGTAACATGATGAGCTAAAGAACACGTCGTAGTATCACAGTCATCATGAGGTCAATCACAGACGGTCTATAATTGGATAAATCAATTTGAAGTGCAGTAATCAGTCATATTACATCGAATCGTATATATTTTAATAACGACAAAAACAAAACAAAATATCACAGATTGTTTTGCCATGAAATTGTAATCCTGCTTCCCGAGTCTATTCCTTATTTGTACATAATCTTTTGTTTGAGTTGTCCCTCTGTAAACCACCACAGACTGCTTTGCCGAGATAGATGGGTAGATGAAGACGTCTTGGATGGAGCCTAAGAGACGGGGGAGGGGGAGCTGAGCCCCCCAATCTGTCATCGTACAAGGAGGATAAAAGAGAGAGCATTATGGACAGAGCCTGGAGCTTTTCGCGTCACGCATAATGCGCACCCTTTCTCCTCATCTGCCTGCTATTTGTCTAGCGAAGCCCCGGTGACCGTGACATTGGGCCGGCATGCGGCTAGGCCGGGGCGGAGAGACGGGTTGATGGTGGGTGTGAGAGATGGGTGTTCTCTGTTCCGTCCTGTCTCGCAGCCTCCGCAACTTGGTTGACTACCTACTACCCTGCCTTCTCTCCCTCCTCCTCCTCCACCACCGCCACCATCACCACCCCTGCACCTCAACGCGGTCATGCGCCGCACTTCAACCCCACCCTCCACCTCTTTCTCTGTTTTTCTCTTTTCGCTTTCTCTCTCTGTCTCTCTGTCTCTCTCTCTCTCTGTCTCTCTATGACTCTGTCTCTGTCTCTGTCTCTGTCTCTGTCTCTCTCTGTCTCTGTTTCTCCGTCTATCTCTCTCTTCCCCCTCTCTCCCTTACGCTCTAAGTAGAAAATTACATTTGTTCATTAGCCCCACTCCTTCCTCTTTCTCATTTCAAATTTCGTTCTTTCTATTCACATTTTTCTGTCTGCCTTTCTTTACTTATTCCGTTTTCTTCTCTGTCATTCTTCTCTTTCTCTTTCTCTCTCGCTTCCCCCCCCCCCTCTCTCTCTCTCTCTCTCTCTCTCTCTCTCTCTCTCTCTCTCTCTCTCTCTCTCTTGCATGTTCCATGAGCTCCTTCTATCTCCACCCCGCCCCTTCGCCCACCCCACCGCCATCCCCCACCCTCCCGTTCTCCTCCTTCGAGCAGGAGGTATACGAGAGGCAGGTGAGATTGACCCTCCGTCTGTCATGCACCCCTGCATCAATCAGGGAGGGAGGGAGATGGTGACAGGTGGTAGCATTAGGGAGGTTCACTTTCATTGGTGATGATGATGGTGGTAATGGAAGAAGGGGGTGATGAAGACGAAGGCGCAGATTCGGAAGAAGATGGTAGTCGTGAGGATGATTCGCCTGAGAAAGAAACAGATTTCGTAGGTTTAGTAATTTTTTTAACAAATGGGGGCTGTACGCGGAACACGGATCCACAGAGAAAGATAATAACGGAGAACATGAGAGATGGGGAGGAACGTAGTGTTAACGATGATGGTAATATTAACCATGATAGGTTTAGTAACGGTAATCATCATGTTGGTGATGACGATAGTGTTTAATGTAGTAGTCATGGTGATGGGTATGGTGGTGATTGTGTTAAAGGGTATATACTGTACTGGGAAGGCAAAAAAGCCTTCAAACATTGATCACGAGCAATCTTTTTGCCAATGGTCTTAAATTCATGTATTGTCTATTTTAGAAGCTTGCTGAAAGTTATTTGCCCTAAAATGATCCACATATGGAGTAATTAATAATTAATGATTAAATCCTCAAAATGTTCGGCGAGAACATTTTGAGATTTGTGATTTAATCACTCATTACTCCAAATGTAGATCATTTGAGGGCAAATAACTTTCAGCAAGCTTCTAAAATAGACAATACATGAATTTAAGACCATTGGCAAGAAGATTGCTCATGATCAATGTTTGAAGGCTTTTTTGCCTTCCCAGTTCAGTATATGCCCTTTAAGGGTGGAAATGATAATGGTACCGATGGTGGTGTTGAAGATGACAAAATGAAAGAGGCGATGATTATGGTGGGGCTGAGGTGGTGGTGATGGTGATGATAGTGATGATGAATATGTTAGTGGAGACGATAACGATGTGGGTGATGATGCGGATGATGAAAGTGGTCATCGGGGTGACGATGGTGGCTAAGGGGATGGCGATAATGATGATGATAATGATGATGATAATGATGATGATAATGATGATGATGATGATGATGATGATGATGATGATGATGATGACGATGATGAGGATGAGGATAATGATGACGACAATGACGATGATGACGATGATGACGGTAATGATAGAGAATATGAGGAATATAAAAACTGAAAGTAAGTAGTTGCAATCGAATGAAAACACGAGGAAGAAAATAAGCAATTTTGATAGGAGGTAGCAGCAGGAGAAGGAAGAGAAGGAGAAGGAGGATGACGACACTAATTATCGGAATATCACTGTTCCAGTCACTCATCGGAGACACGTTCAGATGCTCAGTGCTGGGAGTTCGGGTTGCCATGGATATAGCATTGTTTTGTCAGATGCTATCCGTGTGGATGGATCCAGCTAAAGCAGATGGGAGGTCAGGGTAAGGAGGATCAGACCAGACCAAATGAGAAAGACAAAGGGTGGGGGGGAGAAAGAAAGTAGAGAAAGATGAAGGAGCAGAAAGAAGAAACACGAAGAAGGAGGAGAAGAATGAGGCGGAGGAGGAGGAGAAGGAGGAGGAGGAGGAGGAGGAGCGGGGATAGATATAGGATGAGAAGTAGGATAGGATGATAATAATAATAAGATGTTCAATGATGGCAACCAGGTGCTCCATCACCCTCAACGGCACTTTCTTCTGGTTGAACTTCCGTAAGAACAGGCCTTTCTCCGACATTATCCGATTTTGATGGAGGCGGCTGTTCGCCATCATGTTCTTCTTTCTCATTACGCTTGAAAAAGAAGAGATCTTTGATGTTTTCACCTTCTTATTATGAGCCATCCTAGAATCCGAAAAATCAAGTCACGCTGTGAATTATGTAAGGGACACACTCACATATATTTCCCCTTAAAAAGTTAAGGAAGACAAGGCCTCCTGCTTAGCGGACTCATCACGTGTTTTTGTTTTCTAAACACACAAAAAAAGTAACCCCCCCCCCCCCCCCTTCCTTAGCAAAATAGCATAACTTTTTATCGAAGAGGTTTGGGGCAAAATGATTTGGCAGGATTGTTCCTTAACTTATTGACTACCTTCTGTGAAAATGGCATTAATACAATTAGTCATGCATGAGTGAGCAAATTTTAAAGGCAAAAAATGTCACTTTTCAAAAGTCACAAGGGTAATTGTTTATGCCATTTTAACAATATATTTTGGCATTTTTTGTGCGATTTTTAGTGTTTTCACTCAACCATGATTTATTATGTTTGAATAACAGGTCATGTTACATTTTTCTAGAGTTTTACCTTTTTTCACCAAAATAAAGGGTTTTTAAAAGTTTCAAACTCAAGAGGAATGAGTATTTATTAAACGGTGCTCACTCAACCAGAACAATGGGTTAAGTGTCGGGATAGGAATTACGGCATCGAGAGATGGATGATAAACATTGAAAGTAAAAAAATTATGCACCAAAAATGGAATTCATAAAAAGTTATATGACAGAATCCCAAAATTACGCTTAAGACTTTTGAAAAATTATATTTTTGCCTTTAAAATTTGCCCACCCACGCATGACTAATTGGAATAATGTGATTTTCACACATAAGTTAGTCAACAAGTTAAGAAAAATCCTGCCAAATTGTTTTGGCCAAAACCTCTTTGATAAAAGGTTATGCTATTTTGCTTAGGGTGGACTTACTTCTTTTTTTTTTTTTTTCTTTCTTTTTTTTTTTTTTTTGTGTGTGTGTGTTAGTTTGTTTACCATCATTATCCATTCACTACTGGATCTAATATATTTCAGCACATACAAAATTATATATGCTATCTGCAAGATGTAATCTTATTTGCATATACGTGATACAGCTGCAGGATGTAAATATCTATAGGTGAAATGTTTTGGTATCACATTTCACTCATTATAGATATTTAACCCTTAATGTGCCACATGTAGATTATTTCACAGTCAATGCACACAAATCCCATAGAGCAGCATTTTCTGGCACACAAAGGGTTAAATGTAGCGTATCCATTTAAAGGCAGCTTGACAGACACTGCAAAATCCTCTGAAATATCAAATGAGCCACAAAAACAACGAGTGATAATCATGGTCTTCAGATAACGTGACGAAAATGCATTATTTCGCAGTTTGCTTCTCAGGCCTATTTATTTTTAATCCAAGATTCACATAATTCTAACACATTATTACAAAGGAATGAAAACGTTAACAGCATTTACAATGAACGAGTCGCTGAGATTGCGATGTTACAGTTAAGTAACCATTACATAAGTATGCAGGTATTAGACAATATTTCAGAGGGCCCGACAAATAAGTAACGGAATTTTTTTCTCTTTAACATTCCCAAGTTGTTTCTTTGTTTTCTATAGTAACTTTTCGTTCATGTATGATTTTGTTTATATTGTTTTATTCCATGGTTTTGTCAGTATGTCTTGTTAGTACTTAAAAAAAAAAGTACTACCAATGTATTTAGACAAGATGAAATGCCGTTTTGATTCACACTCAATGACTTGTGTAGTATAATCATTATGAAAATAAAATCTGGTTATCATTTGTGCCATCACTACAAAAGTAATTAGGAGGGGAAATAACAAGAAACGACCATCCACAAAGATGGGTTCCTGAGCGAGGTTATTTTCAAATCTATTAGTCACGCTTTTTAAGGTATATTTGATGATTAAAAATGTACATTTTGTTATCACCCATTTTATGCCCACGTCGTTAATATTATGTGGTAAACTGCATGTTCCAACGATAAATTAAGGTCTGTCTGCGTGAGTCGGCCCACATTTAGTCCAGATTTTGTCCGTATTTTGTGTGTTTCCACTATACCACCAGCTATCAGTACAGAAACCTATGAATATCACTATTTAATTCATTCTTCATAAAAAAAAAAACACCGGCAAAAAGTTACAAAACATGTCAGTTTTTATACATACACGAATATATCAGTTACATAACATATAATAATGAAAATAACATGAAGATAAAATACATGTTATGAGAATGTGGAGTCAACGTAGTAGTAGAAAACATTGATTTAGAGTTGACCCTAAAACAAATAAAGAAAGGGTAACTAGTGTTTCACCCTCTCAATTCTATGTGCTCATTCACTGTATTATAAGTCAATGGTCTCTTTTTTCCCTGGTACTACAAGGGTTAAATCGTTCAGGTGAGAGATTTACGTATAGAAGAAACAGAAAGATCATAAGCACATAGGCCTACATACAGTTTATATACACACACATGTAAAACAGATAAACACACACATACACACACACACACACACACACACACACACACACACACACACACACACATACACACATACACACACATACAAGCTGTACAGTAACTTTATGAAGGAGTAATATGCCCACGGTCATGACCGAGTTCGGCAGAGTTGGGTATGACAGAGGTTATCATGTGCGCATGCGTGTGTGAGGCTCTGGCGTGTAGCATCTTGAACGCGTGTAGATCCTCCGAATGAAACAATGGAGTGGGACGAAAACTGTCCTCATGTTTTTGGTCTTGGAATATTTGTGGCTAGGTGTTGCTGAAAACAAGGTGACACCCGAGCCGCGATGTCGCTCAACAGGGCATATTACGGACCAAACTTCATCCTCGTTCACGCTCAATTATCGCTGTAGGACGCACGTGCATGTGGAGCTGGCGACATTCCTTCAGCCGTGGAGGAAAACTTCGCACCAATCGCCTGAGGGCAGCGAGCCCGCCAAAAAACACAAGGCTGGCACACCCTGTGAGATGTTGCGCTACGGCTTCATTAGTGCACAACGGAGCGCGCTAGGCATGCTGGGTACGGGCCTTAGCCTAGGGCCCAGGCTGTTGAACATTTCTTTAATACAACCTCTACACTACACATGCCTAGTTGCGGTAGACTGATATCTATCTGGTGCTTCTCCAGCTCCTAACATATCGGGGAAAGTGAACATATATAGGTCTGTTGGAACTAGATCCGACTATACAGTTGCGATAGTCTGGATTAAAAATGTGCATCAGCACGGAAACCAGGCTAGTTCAGCCAACTTTTGCAGACCACAAAGGGCGGGAGACGCGTGAAAAGAGGAGGTTGTCATGGGGGGTTATTGCCATTTGTTCCAATCCCAGTTGGTCCACTCACCATTTCGTCTACAAGGAACCCCTTAAATACACCGTTTTAGATTAAAATACTGGGTTAACGTATCAACATCTTTAATCTAACCCATAGCCTCAACCCTTAATCCTAATCCAGACCCCCTACCCTAACCCTAACCCATACATATCAGCAAGTGATGGTAGACGAAATGGTGAGTGGACCAACTGGGATTATACTAAATGGCAAATCACCGCCATTGGAACCGCGAAAAGGGAGTACTAAATTATTTTGGTTTTATTTTGTAGGGAAGATTTAACTTTGGGGCACGTATGAAGAAAGATGTTGATTTTGTTCATTGCATGACTAAAGCGCTTGGATAGAATGAATCATAAATTAATGAGAAGGAAATACATTGTACAATCACAAAAACATATCAAAACATTATTACGAAAAAAAAACCCGAATTAATGATGACAAAGAGCTGTTATCAATCTTGATTGGTCGCTCCATTCATCAATTTCTCCAACTTTCTTCAGGTTCTAAAAGACGGTGTATCACTTGCGTAGAGCTAAGACATAAAGTTGTATCAATGTCCGAGTATGAAATGGAAGAATATGATCATCATTTTTTCAGACATGTAAGAAAACAGGAACTCAAAAGTGACTCTTACCCCTCCGAATCTCATAGGCAATACCCTCTATTGCAACTGACAAAGAAATGTCATTGTTTGGGACTGACAGAGTCAATAAGTATGTGTTTTCCTCAACATTGTTTGTGAACTTACAGTCGGGTGGTCTGTAACATTATGATAGGTACCTGAAAGCCGTTGTACGTGTTCTTTCGCTTTGAATCACATATCATTTTTAAAGAGAATATACTGTACTGGGAAGACAAAAGGCATTCAAAAGGGTGAACATGAGCAATCTTCTTACCAATGGTCTTAAATTCATGTATTGTTCATTTTAGAAACTTGCTGAACATTATTCGCCCTCAAATGATCAACATTTGGAGTAATTAGTGATTAAATCGCAAATCCTCAAACTGTTCGGCCCGAACATTTCGAGGATTTGTGATTTAATGTGATTTAGCTCCAAATGTGGAGGGCAAATTTGAGGGTAAATAACTTTCAGCAAGTTTCTAAAATGGTCATTACATGAATTTAAGACCATTGGTAAACAGATTGCTCATGATCACCCCTTTGAAGGCTTTTGTCTTCCCAGTACAGTATATTCCCTTTAAGTTCGATATCTCACAAACTAGATCTACGCGTTGTTAATGCAGGTTATACAGTTTGACACACATTTAGCAATACGTGAGAAAAAATATGAATTATGCTTCTTTTCAGTTTGTCCATTCATGTAGTCCATCTTATTTAGCTTGGTATTTTAAACTGATAATTGTCTGTTTACTGTTCCAATCCATGCCTACACTTTTCTCTCGTTCGTCAAGCGTACGAGAAAACAAAGCCACTTCTACACTCACGGTACATGACAGCTCTTCTTTCGTGGTCTTCTTTTTTACTTGTATAAAAAGCATGTTTCCAAACTTACAGCAAAGGGTAGTAGTGGTACTGATAACGGCACCCTAATTCATGGCAAAAAGAAGGTAATATTGTGACCAAAGGGCCGTTTTCCAAGATCACGTGATCAGGAATCTTCTCAAAATGATAGAGTCGTTGAAATCAAAATGGGATCAGGGGTCATGATGACATCAAAACGATGATGTCATGATTATCGGCCCCGCTGTCATTACTGTTAATATCCCTCACCTTAAATTCACGTATGGTAACGTTACGTAATCCTTGAAATGTGTCACATAATATCTGGAGGAATGTAAATCAAACAACGTTCGTACTTGACTGGACTCGAGGCGTTCTCTTTTCTGTTGACCTTTGTCGTGCTTTTAGTCTACTGAATACCTTGGATGTAGGCAACTTTTCATTCTGCGATCACAGCTCTGTCTGGCCACACAGTAACTACACTTCTTTCTCGCTCCCCGTGTTTATGTCCATGAAATAGAGAGAGAGAGAGAGAGAGAGAGAAGGGAGGTTGTTAATTTATGCACAGATATAGCAAGTTTTATGGTGTATGACTGTGTTCAAACTTCAAGGACATCGTAATGATTGCTGCAGGAAGGGAGAAACCGCTCCATAGCCGAGCACTTAGACTACTCCGCCTTCGTCTCCTCCATGCGCACACAGCCGATAAAATATGCCTCTCGCAGCTAATTAGCATAGATAACTGCGTGAAGTCACCCTCGCAGACACACGGCGGGCCTAGGTCACGCAATTACGCGAAGCCGGGCAGATATCGCGATATCGTGAAAGATGATGATGATGATGGTGGTGGCGTTTTCTTGCGAGGACGTCCGGAGACGGCGCTCTGGCCACGTTGTTCACATTGGCGGTTTGGGTTTATTCGTGAATATACTGCACTTCAAAGGGGCTAGCAGCCTACCCCGACCCCCCCCCCCCCTCCCCCCGTGTTCTTTAAGTCGTGGGCTGATGGTGCAACCATGGACCTGATGGGTAGGTCTCAATAATGAAGAAGCATTTACACGGTTACATACCTCCTAACCCTACTTTTTCATTTTTAAACAATCTTTTTGTCCCCCATTTATTTTTTTTAGCCTTCTTTATCATTTGCTTTTTTTTGTTTTTAGTTCCCTTCATTTTCGATTCTTTTATTTGCGTTATTGTCATCGTCTTTTAATTCATTGTGCTATAATTACTTGTCATATACTTTCAATTCCTTTCCCTTTACTTATATATTTTCATTTCCTTGTTCCCTCTTTTCTTTTAGTTTGACCCTTTCCTTTCCTTCCGCTACCCCCCCCCCCCCCCCCCCCATCTCCTTCCTCTCACTTTCATTTCTTCGACTGTCATGTCAATTTCAGCCAGGACAAACCAGCACGCGTGCGCTCGACAAATATATATATATATATATAGATAGGTAGAGAGAAAGAGAGAGAGAGAGAGAGAGAGAGAGAGAGAGGGTGTGTGTGTGTGTGTGTATGTGTGTGTGTGTGTGTATGTGTGTGTGTGTGTGTGTGTGTATGTGTCTGTGCGTATGTGTGTATATGTGTGAGAGAGAGAAAGAAAGAGAGAGAAGGAGAAAAAAGAGGGGAGAGAGAAAGAGAGAGAGAGCGAAAAAAAAGAAAGAAAGAGAGAGTGAGCGAGAGAGAGAGAGAGAGAGAGAGAGAGAGAGAGAGAGAGAAATAAAGAAAGCAATTTTTACGAGGGGTTTAAATTAGGGTTGTGTAAATGTCAGGGTCCATTATACTCCGTAGTCCCAAGCATGGCGTTGTGAGTCATGTGATAGATTCGCTTGTTACCAATATCTGACCCTCCAATCCCCTCTGCCTCCAGAGATTACAACCTCTTCTCGGGACATTCTCCATTCATTGAAAGTGGAGTACTAAATATAGAAAACTGAGAAAAAACACGAAGACAAATCAACAATTTGAAGACAATGTCATTTAGTCTCCTCCTATTTCGTATAATCCTCGTTTCGTATTTTAGAACAACATTGAAACTACGCTTTAGATTAGTGTAGACTGAACCAACCCTAACCCTTACCCTAACCCCTTAATAACAGCTTGGTTTGCCACTCAGTCCTCGTCTACAGGTAAACAGAGTGTATAATACTAGACCAGTAGTCTTACCCAATCAAGCTCAATTACCTATCTGATAAGACTCTTTGCCTGCAAATTATATTATTTGCCTTCTTCTATCCAGTGAAGTAAGTTTGCGCACGCAAAGTAGTCTTCATTATAACCCCGTCCTCCCCCGCCCCCCCCCCTCCTCTCTCTCTCTCTCTCTCTCTCTCTCTCTCTCTCTCTCTCTCTCTCCCTCTCTGAAGAAAGTTTCCTTAGTCTATTCACCCAGACTACATCGTGATTGGACAAGAGCGCGAGAAAGAAGCAGACCACACTTCACAGCTTAGAACGTATAGACTAGTCGTCGACACGATGTACTGTATGTAGATCTGCGAGCATTGCCTCTGCTAATAGTCTATCATATCTAGACTCATTTCCTTACTGGCGGGTGCGGGTGACTGCAGAATTACACTGATGGGCCCTATATCGCCCTCTTCGACCCACATCGATCTCGGGGGACCACCTATGTCGTTGGATGTCGGTTTTCTTCTCATCTTTCCCCCCACAGTAGCCCCGTCATGCAGGAACATTAGCCGCACGACATCGCCTCGTAGATCACCAATAAAACGCGCCTTTCTCCCGCGTTCGCCGCAAAAAGTTTTCATATGGCCTCCATTCAAGACTGGTGAAAGAATGCATTTTAGGCCGGACTTTATTTTGTTTGGTTTAAAGGTAAAGTATCCATACAATATAATGTTGTTTTCCCGAAATGTTATGTTTTTTTTTTGTGAACAGAAAAACATAACGTTTCGCGAAAACATACTCTAAATGTAATTATGTTGACTACTGCATTTAAAATTGAATAGAGTATTGTTATTACCACGTTGTATTTAACCTTGTTATACAACGGATACCTGCCTGCTTCTGGAATAACAACATGATTGTTAATAGTACAATATAAGACCAGATAAAATAAATAAATAAAGACCATTAGTCTATAGGCAAATGGACTATGATCATCGTTAACTTCAACTATCGGCTGCTATTGAAAAAGGAGATGGGCCTAAAAGACGAATCACAACATTTCTCTTTCCTAAAAGTTTTCATTTTCTCCCATACTTTTATCCTTACCCTTTGTATTTTTTTTACTTTCCGTTTTTCCCTCCTGTATTTTGTTTTACTTTATCTTCATTTGTAAAATTGATATATTTCAGTATGATCAATCAGATAAAACATAAAAACAAACTTCGCATATGACGCCTTGTTCCTATTTTTGATAAACAACTTATATCAATAAATGTCCAAATGGCATATCAGTTATATGAACGCCGAATGAAGGATATCGTAACATATAACTGAAACAAAACTTTTTCGTAATACTACATGTAGCAAAACTATCGGGAGATAAAAATGGGACGCGAAAAATATGCACAGAGGTCTGGAAGAAGGCCATTAACGCACTTCACTTTCGCCCCATCAAAAAGCATGATGTCTGATTTACGTGCCGACGCTACTGTAACGACTCCTCTGGGGTCGTATTTTTCAGGCTAATTCTTCCCCCTGTCAGTCGCAATGAACCCCCGAACCATCAGGGCGAGAAGGGAGCCACCAAATGGTAGAGATCCCACGTATCTTTTGGGGACAGTCGAGTCTCTCTTTCTGCCAATCTTGCGACAGTAGTTTTTCTTTATGACATTTCCATCAAAAATAAAAGGGGCAAAAATGATAAAAATGGAAGCGCGTCACCGCGTGACAATTTCCCCGATATCTCATATATTAAGAGAAGAGGACAGAAAGATAAGGAGAGAGAGAGAGGAATAGAGTGGGGGGGGGGGGGGGGGCGTCTTACTGCCAATCTTGCGGTAGTTTTCTCATTGATTTTATTTTCGTTGAATAAGAATAGAGAAATAAAATATATCATGTTATGTTTTTCAGGCCTCGGTGATCATGATGGAATGTGGTAGATATCAGGCAAAGCAAAAAACGCAGTAAGGAATGGAAGCAGCGGCAAAGCATTAAAGGAATAGTTCACCCCAAAAAATAGTTGGTTTCAATAAAAGCAGAAACGTGAAAGAAACAGATTAGTGAAGGTTTGACGAAAATCCGTCAAAGGATAAGAAAGTTATGATCATTTGAAATTTCAATTTCAATGTGACGTCACATGCGAGGTGCTCTCTCATACGTTGTGTACAAAATGAATTCCATAAATTGCTCTTTTTCTGTTTTTGACAACGGAATTATCATTTTTCATACAGTTGTGTGTGTAAGAACGTATTTCTAATGAGGATCAAATGCACAGATAAAAGGATACATATCTTTTTGAGAAAATGCACATTATCGAGAAAAAAAAAATCGGACACAACGTAATGAGAAAGAGAGCACCTCGCACGTGACGTCACAAAATCAATAATTTAAAAGATCATCACTTTGTTTTCCTTTGACGCATTTTCATAAAACCTTCACTAATATGTTTCTTCCATGCGTCTATTTTTATTGAAATCATAACAATTTCAGGGTGAACTATCCCTTTAAAGAGGAAGAATGTAGAATAGGTAATATAGAGACAGGCTAACAGAGGGAGAGAAGGGGGAAGAGAGAAAGAGAGGGGGAGGGAGAGAGGGGGGTAGAGAGAGAGAGCGAGAGGGGCGGAGGGAGGAGGAGGAGAGAGAGAGAGAGAGAGAGAGAGAGAGAGAGAGAGAGAGAGAGAGAGAGAATGGGGGGGGGGGTGGCCAGTCAGTATGCAAATCTGATAAAGTAGCTTTTTTTTCGTATGCATTTTTGTCACCCTTTACATCCGGGACGTTTTCCGTCGGCTGCGTCACCGTCCCATTATCACAAACAAAAATTCCAAACCGGAATGTGGGACTCTTTTCCCAACAAGCATTGCAAAATTATGAATGTGTACTTTCAGGATTAACCTTTACCACACTACCAGGGTACAATGTTTGCTGCATTTTTACTATCACTTGCGATCAGTGTTGATAAATAAGCCCACGCGTGTATTACGTGTACATGCAAGTTGAGGTCATTGGACAGGTAAAGGGAACAGGTATTGAGGCATCATATTCTCCCAAAATGAATGATCAGATATGCAGTTGTGTTTTATCCAATTGAGAAGAAACTTCCCTTAAGTTGGTCGATAACATGAAAAACATAAGTGCCCTTCCTTTGGACATACTTTAGTGTCACCTGTCATCATTGAAAAGCAAAACTACATTTCTCACAACGCATGAAATAACATGTTCAAGTATTTCAAGGGAACAATCTCTTAAAGGGAAATTCTACGGTTGGGTTGAATTGGTTTTAATTAAATTTTAGTGAAGGTTTGACAATAATCCGCCAAAGGATAAGAAAGTTGTGATTTGTTAAAGTTTTATTTTGTGACGTCACGTGATAGGTGTTTTCTATTTTTTATTTGCTGTATGTTGCCATAAATTCCTCTTCTGTATGTTTCTTTTATGAAGGAGTTAATCTAATTTGTTTCTTTCACGTTTTGCTTTTATCAAAACTAAATAAACTGTAGGGTTGCCTGGCCCTTTAAAGAGCACAATAAGCAACATGAAATAGGAAGGCATGAAAATGAGAATTATGCGAAGTGATTTGGTAATATTAGTAAAGAAGTTACCAAAAACTGTCTAATGGTGTTGTCAAATTTGTGCCATTGGAACGATTATACGATGTCATGGTTACGCAGGTTGTTAAGAACGTATGTTAATTTGCATGCTACTAATTAAGTCGGTGACCCATTTCGCGTAGTCCCTAAAGTTGGGATTGATATATTGATCATATCGATAAATCAGCTTATTATTCGACCGAAATTGTTGTTTATGTTTACCCGAGTATGACAGATTACGAGAATCAGTCATGTAGATAGTAAAATATTAACAGGAAGAAAATAGTATTCACGACTTCTTACCACAGCCATTATGGCGGTGGAGTACAAATTGTGGTTATTGCCAATAAACATGATAAAGGGAATATCTACCTTGATTTTGATGGAAGCAAAACATTAAAAAGACATATCAGCGAAAGTTTGAGGAAAATCCGTCAAAGGATAAAAAGCAAGTTTTTGTTTATTTATTCTGAAGAAACAAAAATGAAATTGACTCTTTTATAGTTTTGATTTTGTGACATTAGCCCTAAATAACGTTTCTTCGTGCACCTGCCTTTAAAATGAAGAGATAAGCCATATTAAGACAAATACGCTTTTACTTAAATTGGCATTATTATCATTATGTTAAAATATTGTCAATCATTCAAACCAATTCGATTCCAGTGGATGTGTTACAAGTATTTGTGATATATCCTCGTATTGCCTCCACCTGCTTTATGTATACTGTGTATCGTAACTGAACGGATGTTTTTAACAAGTATGCCACAATGTGTTCAACGCTTTGTGTGCTAAACCAGGGTCCTGTTGGATAATCTATTACAATAATGATCATGTTTTTTTGTAACTTGACACCAATAGTAACTGCCATGGAGATAGCCAATGTATAACAGCTGTCGCCTTGTTGTTACAGTGTCATTGTACATTACGAGATTAAATAATTATTATACATTCATGTCCAACAGCACGATGCAAGTAAAAATTGAATGTGGGGATGATTAAAAAAAACCCACAGCATCAACATAGGCTTTGGGGACCTCCGAGATATCCTATTTAGTTCGAGTGCACTCATTCTTATCTCTTTCCTTCCTTTTCCAAGTGATAATACAGTATTTTAATAACAACGCTTGGTTATAGATATAAGATCAAGTATCCTGTAAAAAAATTTTTTTTATCATATCAATTTCAACAGTTTATTTCGCACTCTGCATATTGCGTCATTACCATGATTACTGTTCCTTCTTTCTTTTCTTTTTGTCTTCATTGGTTAGATTTATCCGATTATTTCCTCTGTTTTCATCATATTTTTTTAATGGCTCTTCCTTTACTTGATCTTGTTTTGTTTCTTCTTCTTCATATTATTCGTCCGCCGTCTCTTCGCCCACCTCCTCAAGCTCAAAGCATCATCATCGTAGTTATCATCGTCATTGTCATTGCTGTTATCGCCTTTATCTCTGTCCAAATGTGTTCTCGTTTCCTTTTACCATCTCATTTATCTTCCTTTATATTCTCAGTGTTCTACTACAACTGCTATGTCATACTCATGTATGATGTAATAGTCTTGATACGCTTACTCAATGTTTCATAGAGTAGTTTAATGGCTCTCTGGTCCTGCCATAATTATGCTAATGAATACATTATACGGGTGTTAAACCTCTCCATATATTATATACATGTAGTTGGATGTCAAAGCTCTTTACAACAGAATGGCGTTTTCCGACCCCAGTGATAACAGACGTGAAGTTGTTTATCTGGCTAGATTAAGTTTTTGTATGAATAGTTAGTTTATTTGCATAAATACGCGCATGCGTTCTTCCACCGGCCGAGCCGAGCGGCCGAAGAAAAAGCGGGGAAGAGTTGAAACAAATGTCTCGGCTGGACGCAAGCTGAATGTTGTCCGCGATGCTGGCTCGCTGTGTGTTCGGCACAACGTGGGGGGCGACATGTCGAAGCTAACTGCCGTTTCCATATCACACATCGAGAGCCGCATTTACATACCGCTTTATCGTCTGCTGCAGCGCTCCCTTCTCCTCCCCCCTTCGGCACTTCGACACTGAAGGGCACTCGCCATTTAGTTTAGCTCCTCTCGTGCAGAAAGGCGTTCACGAGGCTCTTTTACCCCGAGAGCACCGCCAGACGGTCGGAGAGCCAGCGAGGACTTTATCTGTTGTAACTACGTGATACGGGACTATGCCCACTGCTGTCATGTCACTTTTGAATTCGCCGCGTAACATGAAAAACATGTTTTGATCCAGATCGCCCTTCTTTACATACATACATATATAGTGAATGGCATGATATGAACTTTAGACTCAGCCTGATAGCTGTGCCCATCTAGTGAGGAGGAAGAAATATCGCTATTTTCTCGGTCGTTTATTATTATTTGTCTTCTTCCTCTTTGTTTCATCTGGGGGCGGAGATTTGAGGAGCGCCGTGAGGCTGGGGTTGCCGGTCGAAGTGAACTATCTACCCGTGAGCAGCGGTTTGTTTGTTATCGAGATTTATTGGCCGATTACCGCGTCACAGCCAAGTCTATGGTAGCCTCGAGTGGTCCCTCATTCGGGAACGGGATTTCCCTATCAAATACTCATCGACGAGCATCCGTCGTGTGACTGGAATATCCATGTCTGTTAATTCTGCAGCGCTTCCGATGATCAATAATTTGTAGTGCATCTAAAAATATTAATAAGCGTTTGTGCGTAAAGGGTCTACTTCCGTACTCTTTCTTGCATAAAAAGAGAAGGGTTTGTTTTGTCTTTCTCAAAGTGTCTGCGTTTCCAGTCCCCCCAATGACTCTCCTGGAGAACATGGCGTCCTCGCTTCACAGCAACTCGGCACTGGCCGGCCAACACATGCCGCCGTCGCAGCAGGCGCAGTCTCAGTCGCCACAAGCCCAACACCACCACCACCACCAGACCCACCACGTCAACCACCACCCCCACCACCAACAGCAACAACCGCTCCATCATCAGCAACCGCACCAGCAACAGCAGCAAGCGCCACCACCGCAGCAACAGTCGGGTGCACAGCCTCAGCAACATGCCGTGACGACGACTGCTCAGCCCGCCGACTCGGTCGGCGTGGAGCAGTGCTCTAGTACCGAAGTCCCCGCCGATTCGCCATCGAGCCAAACAGCCGATGGCGGTGATAAGTCATTGAGTAAGAAGGGCGGGGCGGGCATCCGTCGGCACGAGAAGCCACCGTACTCGTACATCGCCCTGATTGTGATGGCGATCCAGAGCTCGCCGGCTAAGCGGCTGACTCTGAGCGAGATCTACCAATTCCTCATGCAGCGGTTCCCGTTCTTCCGCGGGCCATACCAGGGGTGGAAGAACTCTGTCCGCCACAACCTCTCCCTCAACGAGTGCTTCATCAAGCTGCCCAAAGGCCTGGGCCGGCCGGGCAAGGGCCATTACTGGACCATCGACCCCGCCAGTGAGTTCATGTTCGAGGAGGGTTCATTTCGACGTCGACCACGGGGATTCCGACGGAAGTGCCACCCCCTCCGACCACCCTACCCCATCATGAACACCATGCCGCATCACATGTTGGGTATGGACATGTTCGGCCAGAACCCCGCCGCCGTCGGTCCTGGCGGGCTGCCACCCATGCAGACCGGTATGAACCACATGGGTCACATGAACGGCATGGACGGCAACATGAACATGAGCATGATCAGCGGGCCCATGTCGCCGCACCTCGCCAACAGCGCACCGAACGCCTGCTCGCCGAACGCCGGCTTCATGACGAGCTGCTCGATGTCGGGTGGGGAGTACCTGACGCACAGCAGCGCCGGCACTCCGCCCACCCCGACCGGGATCTACATGAACGCTGCGGTCAGCGGCGGTGGCGGCTTGGGGATGGATACGGCGCAGTGCCCGGTGAGCTACGCCGGTGGTTGGGGCAATCCAGTCAGCAATGCTCGGTATATCAAGCAGCAGCCACCTGAATGTAGCGAGGACTGCTCGCCTAATGCTGCCGTCTTGCAATCCCACGTGGACGCGACGAATTACATCACGTCGGGCCAACACCACAGCGGGTCGGACGGTATCGATATGACGCAAGGTAAGGACAAGACAGACTCTTATGAGTTAAACACATAATATATGTCATATTTACTTCCGTAATAACGCTGATGATGACGACAACAACGATGATGAAGACTGTGAAGAAAGAATGATGGTGGTGAAGAATGATGGTGAAGAATGTTTTCATTGCTGTTGATGATAGTAACGATACTAATGATGAAAACAATTGAAGTGAAGAATATGATGACGGCGATGAAGATGATGATGGTGATGACTACGAGGATGGTGATGATGATCATCATAATTCGTGATCGTGAAATGAAATGCAGCAGGAATGATGGATAAAATGATGAGAATTGGTATTGGGATGGGGATGGTCGTTAATAATTATGATAAATGTGGTAAATGTTGATGAGAAGGAGGAGGAGGAGGAGGAGGAGGAGGATAGACATTACTTAATTTATAACGACCATCATTGATCATGCACTTCGTTCTTATCCTGATGCTACAGTGCTCTTTACTTCAGTGTGGTATGATGTGTGAATGGTGGTGGTGGTGGTGGTGGTGGTGGTGGTGGTGGTGGTGGTGGAGTGGTGGGAGTAGTGGTGGTGATGGGGATGGTGGTGGTGGTGGTGGTGGTGGTGGTGGAATGGTGGTGGTAGTGGTGGTGGTGATGATGGTCAGATGGTGGTGGTGGTAGTTGTGAGAGTTGTGAAGGTGATCAGGTCGGTGTGGTGCTGTTTGTGGTGTAGGGTGTGACGATGACTGTGGTGGTGGCATGTTCATGGTTGTAGTGCCGTAGTGGTGGTGGTGGTGGCGGCATGGTAGTAGTGTAATTATGATGTAGTTATAAATATGAGTGTTGTGGAAATATTGTGAAAGTGATCGAGTTGGTGTGGTGGTGGTGGTATAGCCACGGTTGTGATGGTGGTAGTGGTGGATAGTGGTGATGGCGGTGTGGTAATGGTGGTGGAAGTTGAAGGGATGGTGACGGTGGTGGTTGTATGGTCATGGTCACGGTGGTGGTGGTGGTGGTGGTGGTGGTGGTGGTGGTGGTGGTTGGACAGTAATCGTAGTGGCCGGTTTATGATACCCTTGGTTCAATTAATGATAATGGGGCACACAACGTGAACATGATGATGCGAGCAAAGTTATATCCACTAAATGTCCATGTTAATGTGCATGAATAATATCCTTTAGACGATCAGTGCAGCCGTTACGGTTTCCCATCTCTCCTCTTAAAGTGTTCTCCGTTTTGCCCCTCGGCTCTATAAGACAACTTAAAAATGGTAGGGAAATTATGAAGCAGTTAATTGTGTTAATATGGTATGTTTTCAATCAGTTGGCTTGGTCTCCATTTGTGCTTTATCCATTCGTATGCCAGGCAAAATGCTACTACTCACTCACTCACTCAGTAAGGGACTTGCGTGCATTAAATCTGCCAAAATACAAATCCAGTGTCAAAATCTATACAGGGGTGGGTCACAATAATACAATGTATAACCATTTTGTATAGCTTTGAATGGCGATGTTTAATACTAATTAAATTAATATAACACATTTTTGCAAATGGTGTGAGTATGTTGCGTGATCCTTTTTTATTTTTAACCAAAATATTGGAGCCGTCTGTCTCGTTGATTAGACACAATAATAGAGGAAGATGTCATAACCGTTACCGCGGTGTGTCCTACAAGGACGGTGTTCAGATATGCATGCAATGACAAGGTGTTAGGTAATGTTATATCATGTTATATACTCCTTCATTGCGCCTGAAGTCCGCTCCAGTGAACAGTTATAGTCATTAACGGCAGAAATCTTAGACAAACGGATTAGCTTAAGTTTGAGTAATATATTAGAAAAGAACAACAAAACTGTAGGACATACATTTGAAATCGATGTGAACTAATTACTCGTGCGAGCTATGAAAAAAAGTTGTTAATGCTCTTTAAAACATATTAAGATTCATAAGGTGAACATCAATTCGTACAAATTATGCCTTGTATGAACACCAAAAAGAACTTCCCGCTTCACGGTGTGTTTTGATATTTTGTCTAAAATATAAAACCTAAAGTAAATCATCTGAGTCATGTTTGTTACAACAATTGCCCAACCTTTCTGTTCATTCTCTCTGTGAACATGACAGACATCTTTGTTGTTTAGGGATTTCCAAAAATCATTTTTATACAGAATGGGTACTTTCTAACTGTTTACCTGTAATGTTGTTTGTAATGGTTGGAAAATGTGTTCGCATGTGTACGAAAAATGGAATAAGTCTTGTTAAATTTGCTTGTTATGTACAAAATGGATATTTATGAATCTAGGATCTATTGTTTTTCTGATGATTATGGAAGGAAATAAAGGTGTATACAGGCAGATAAATGTGTCAATCCATAAAAAGGGGAAAACATCAGGAAATAAGTTATTGGAGAAGAAATTGCACTCTTCGGATATGAAGACATGCAGAATCATAAAGGACAAGTGAGGATATCATACCTAAAACTCATTGACCGACATGGCGACTTGCCTCCAGTAAAATGCGAACTTTGTATCATTAAATATTCATTATTCTCTTCAAACTGTGTTTGCTCTATTCCTCAGATTTTCTGTTTTTATCGGTAACGTTTTACTGATAGTTATTCAATGGAATTTCCCTTAAAACAAGAGAATTATATTTAAATGATTTTCCTTTATGAATCACACATGAAAATAACAGTTGACCAATGCATTTGAAAACGTGGATTGCAAAATATTGAAAATGTTAAATTGATCTATCTATGCATTTATCCGTTTGGTTTGTATAAGTTTGATGTGATATTGCTGATGACTAGTTTTACCATGCCTCGTTTGTAAGAGGGTATCTATTAATGTTATGATCAGCTTAAAACAACCATCTTGAACAGCCTGTCTTCGCTTATGTCACTGATTTTTTTATGCTCTTATTTCTACTTATCAACTAAATACTACTTTCCATTTGCTTTCATTAATGATTTTCTCTCACTCATTGATTTAGTTTGATTCTCTACCTATGGCGTCGCCTTTTATCTTCAATAGAGAATAATCCACGTTGCATAGTTTGAGACATAAGGAAACATGATTTTTATCTGAAATTAACCCCATTATTAAAGTGACATTTTTCATAGACTTGAACAATCGGAATATTAAGTTGATCAAATAATGTGCCATTCATGTAGCTTTACACATGGAATTACACACCAATCCTTTATACCACTCTTTTGAGCTGGTGGAGAAAGTGTTTATTCCTTTTCCCGTTCTACGGAGTTTCCCTGTATGACGTAATTGACCAAGTTATCTCAAGCAGGCTGATGTAGTTCTCAAAATCCCGACTCAGACATTAGGGGACGCTCCCCAATGTTGCATACTTGAGTACTTGAAAAAGGGGAACTTCAATAAAACACAGTCGAAATCCTCCACATTATTATGTGTATAAGCACATAACAGCTCCTCAATGAGTCATAAGCCATGTTTTATAACACATGGCCGTGATCGGGCCTAGATAGTTTTAATTACCCTTTCTTTCCATCAACTGTACTTTAATTGGATACACAATAACAAATACAGGTGAGCTTAATAACATCCTTTTTTGTCTTCAGTAATCGTTTCAATCTCTCTCATCTCGCACTTTGTTTGCGTGGGAAGTGCTTAACGTAACTTGACAGATCGAATAAGATCGAGAGCCTACATCACTTTCAAGATGAGCAAGTGCGTGTGTGTGTGTGTGTATGTGTATGTGTGTATATGAGATGTATAATGAAATGCATTATTTATGAATATACGAGCAAGTCGTAGCATTACAATAAACGAAAAGTGCAATTTTTAGTAACCATGTTAAGAATAACACGTCATTGCATTACTGAATAAAGCAGGATATTAAAAAAAAATACGATATGACGTTACATATTTTCGTCGATTCGATATTGTACCAATTATTACTATGGGCTTGCTGGGCCCCGACTCAGCTGACACATATAATAGGTGTCCATATCAGGCTCGTGGAGATGCCTGGCACTTTACATCCTTATCATTATTCAGAACTGTCTGATTGTTACTGTTTCACTAGTAGTATGGGTTGTGGATACCTACGGAAAGCCCTACAGGTAATGAGCTGACTAGAATACAAATAGGCGACAAAATAGATAGCAATATTTTCCTGCGTTTTGTTCAATATTTAATTCAATATTTCGAAGCCCTTCGCGTGAATTGACTGCCGAAGAGGCCTTATTCCTGAAGTGCATGGAGTAGTGCTCCGATGTGTTAATTTCTTACAGTATAGCTGACTCTCCCTCCAATCAGGCCTGCAATGTCTACTTATTCATTCGTTTCCTTCACTTGGGTCATGACATTACCGAACACTCCAGTATTTTACCCATCTGTCTTTCATCTGCATTGCCATGTACTTGTTCATGTTGTACATCAAATGAATAGATAATGCCGAGTTTTCCCTATACGCCCGCACACCTTTCTTTAATCATCTAATAAAATGTTAATTTCAACACAATTTTATCGCTGAATAGACCATAATACAACTTCCGGTGCGCGGGTGGATCAACATCGTTGAATGTTGTGTTTAACATGGTAAATATCATGACACGAAAGACATAAGATGAGTAATTTCCTGACCACCCCAATAATAATTAACATTGTATTGCATAGGTCGTTCCCTCGATATGCCTTTGTAATTGCCCAGAGAGTAATCCATTGTTGTGCATAGTTATGTATATAATTCCATGCGTGTGTGATTATTTTTGTTTTTGTTTCGGCATGGGCACGTGGGTGCATTACAGCGGCTGTCCTCGTAACTTCAAACTTTATCATCCAATAATATTAATCAATCGATTGTGTCGATATGCTCAAAATATACGTTCACTTGAAAACTCGCCGCTAGCAAATTGTCGCGTTAGTTATTGCCCGCTGCGGCAAAGTTAGAAAACATCCGGGGTGCAGATATGTTTGAATGGCCCAATCAGCGGAAAACAACGGGAAACCTATTTCTAATCGCTTGCCGTACGAAGGTACCTTTGATATCATAGTCGACTCCCAAAGACCATCCATTTGCAAGGTCTTAAGAATATGGCTTGCACTATCCATGGGATCCTAATTGTGATTAGATTAGTATTTTGTTTGAATCGATTACATGTAGTGAACTTTTATGTAATAATCTCCCTGTCGCATTTGATCTCAATGACTATATTATCTTTTAAAAATCATATTATCCTAAAATCGAACAAGAATAGGACACGTTAGTACTGCTTTACTACTTTTATTTTTCGGGAATATTGTAGGAGCCCTGATAACTAAAATGTTAAATGAAACCAGGTTACCATGATTATATGACCATATGTGCTGGGCTTGGTGAAACAAAGATGCTGATACGTACTTATTTTAAAGATGAGATTGCAATTCATGTTATTACCGTCAATACACTGCCTAGTATGCAGAATGGGATACAGAGAGAGAGGGAGGGGTGGGGGTGCTGGAGAGTCCAGGCAAAATGAAGGATAATTGTTTACAATACAAGCGAATGTGTATATACATTTCTGAAAGATATTATCAACACAATTTCCATCTGCGTGCACATAATGTGTAGTGCTCGTGTTGTATGTTCATTCCGGTCATTTTTTCAGCCCAAAGAAGCCGCACGAGCAATCATTCTATTCATGTTTTGGAGAGCTACTAAACTGTCACAATCATTTTTCCAACAAAAGATTAATTGCTACTGTAATCAGAGTTAAAGCAAGGCGAACTCAGAAAAGGGCCTTGTACATGCACCAACGTTGTAGGCATTGCGATATGCATCCGATCTTTTTAATCTGAACTGTTAATAATGTTGGTTGAAATTTTGTCATTCCCTTTTTTAGCCCGAACGAATTGTACAAAAAAATTATGTTATTTTTATCACCACAAAGACGGTATGCAACTTGCAACATTCTTTTCCACCATAGCTTCGTAACTTGTACCCTATTTTCTGTGAGTGAATGAACATGATAATGAAGAGAGAGAGAGAACCACGAAACACAAGGAAGAAAAGGCTGAGGAGGGCTGTTTATCGGAGGTGGATCTTTGAAATGATGTCGCATTGCCTTGGCAGTGTTATCTGCTGCACATTGAGGCGCTCATGAACAGAGTCATTCGCGATCCTGCCCAGCCAATCACAGACCCTACACCGCATAACAAATCAAACGTCAGAAAGAACCTAAACACAGTAAATCCTGAAAATAAATAGTGTTAAATTTTCAATAAACTTAACATCGAAAATGGCACGACTTAAGTTAAACAGTTTACAATAAGCGCAACCTGGAGTTTACATAAACTGTTAGTGTTATATCTACGTCAGGTACTCCTAACCTAAACTATCTCCCCGTGCTTGCTCGTAGACCGTAGAGGTACGTACATGGAGCAAGGGGAGAGGGGACGATCGCAAAAGTATATATTTATAAACGGAACGCCTGTGTTTAAAATAACGAGGGAGGCGGCTAGAAGGGGGGTAAAGATCTTTATTTACGTAAAGATTGGGGCATTGGGATCCTAAAATGAAAATAGTCATAACAAACAACTGATAAAAAGGCGAGCGAGTGAGGCTTTGAATTTACTCACAAAAGAGATAATCGGCGGGAGAAGGATGACTAGATGTTGGCTTGGGGAGGAATAAAAACTCGGAGCCTGAATCGTTGTCTTCTCAAACTGGAGAACGGGATAGCTCATCACATTTCTCGTCTTGGATGCTAGCTGGTTTTCAAAACGTTTCGGTGGAAGGGATTTCTATATTTTGGAATATGTGATCATAAATACACGGAAGATTCACGGGATCTACATTTAGAAAGGTACGTAGAGCTGTTGATTATTATAGGATATACTCATGATAGGTGTGTTTAGTACAGTTACAGGGGAAGCGTGCCATCAAGAGAAGAAACACATATATATTCGTCCTGTACGTTAATCTTCAAAATATCATTTGATATCATCTATTAGCAAGTAGTTGGATACGTTATCATGAAACACATTTTCGCACAGATGTTCCGGGTGCCCCCACCCACGCCATAGATAAAGAACGAAAGAGAGTCATCAACGCAATGCAACCAGTATTGTAACGTTTTGAAAAGTATCTTGAATAACTGGGTGGCTTTTGACATTTCAAAAAAAATCGCAGATAAACAATTATGTTTCTCTCTATTTTAATACTTGTCCTGATGATTAATATTGTCATTATGTCAGGTGTTTCGATATACTCTCCTGTATCGGTAAACGATTTTTTTTTTCAAACAGATCATCATATCGCATCTGTTCGAAGTAACACTGCCGTATATGCACATGATATAGGTTGCATATGGGCATTGGGTACCCGAGCAGGCACTATTGTTGCTATGGTGAATGTGATTATATATTTATGATTTTAATCTGCCGACTAGGTATAAACCAAAGTTCGGCTTTGAAAATAGATTTCACAATTTTCACGTACTATCTGCAGAACATACCGTTATGTAGTGCTTAGTTTCATGGGTAGTTTGAGTTTGCAGTTGCGTTACAAATCATAAAAATACTTTATAAAATTTGCCTTTTCTTGAACGGAACTATCATCCTACTCTGATGAGTGGTATGCGTGTCATCACATATCGAGCAGGTAGTCGAGTAGACACGTTCCGCTTTCATTGGGTTTATTGGCCATTTTGGCACCTTTTTGTTGCTATTATGAGGAAGTAGTGTATCTTCTTACGGGATTTAGGTAAGTACGGCTTAGCATAGCGAGAAACACAAACCGTTAGATTGACAATAATGGGCTTTTGGAACAGGTTCGATATTTCCTTCTGAATGGCCTCCTGAAATTAGCTTTCGTTCCACCATATATGCTTGAACTTTGTTTTTCAAAGACCCCCTCACCCCCCCCCCCCCCCCCCCCCCTTCAGCTACCCACCCCTCCATCCCCTTTTCTTTTTACACTGAATATATATTTCCTGGAATCTGCGACACTTGCTATAGCGCGAATGAAAATGTAGGCCTATGTGAATCTTAATTCCATACGCAACCTTACATCGAATCCGAATTCAGCACAAATTAATATCCAATGCCAATCACTTCACAGTAAAACAAAGGACAAGGCTTGAGGTGTACGTCATGTACAGTCGTTAGTTCCGATTGCATTGTAGTTTTACATTCCTCGAGAAATCTACATAATTCCGGCCTTGTATTGTTTGCAGGTGGGGAAGGCGTCTCGATATAAATAGACCGTTTCGCATAACTTGAAGTGAAATTTACACCTACCTTCTTGATTACAACAGGAGGTAATTAAGTGTATCCTGTGCATGCTGTAATTTTCTGCTTAGTATTTGCGATGCACTTCGTAGTATGGGCATTCCGTTATTATGGAAACCAGTGGTATAACAAAACCGTTATTACGTTTATCAATGACAATTTAATTTGTAGATTAGCAGAAAATCGGAGAGGTTTATTTTGCTTTGGAAAATCGATCAAAAAGAAAGTTAAACTTAATTGTAATTATCTTTATTATGAATCGATGTAACGTATTTCATTCCAATACTAAACATGCAAAAAAGGGTTCCTCACTAATTTTCCACTTGTCTTTGTCTTGTGCCATTCTTGTTCATATGACACTTCCGTGTTCCTCACCATCAGCTATCCATCTCCTAAATTGTTTATATTTTCTTCCGATTAATAAACTTATCAATTCACATCCTCCACCCCTTCTCCCCGAATAATGCACATTGGAAATAAAACGAGAAGCACATAACACAAAAGAGAATGTTCAGCTTCACTTTTGACCGAAAACGTAAAAATATTGTTTCCGGTTATTATACACGTGGGACGAAATAGCACTTTGCAAAATGAAGTAAAGTAATCCGCAAAAAAAAAAATCGTTTTGGCATGTTCAATACGATGCACTCGGACACTGGCAACATCTCGCATGAAGCTTCGAAATCGTTATCGTGTCTTGTGAAAAAAAGACATGATAAAAGTGGCAAAACAAGATCTCAAGACTGGGAATTACGATTATGACATGTGCCCTCCCCCCCCCCCCCCCCCCATATCCACCCACCCTCTGAATAATGCACATTGTATATTAAACGAGAGCCGCAAAATGAAATGTTCGTTCTCAATTTTTACCACAAACGTGAAAATAATGTTTCTGGTTAGTTGATACACTTGGTACGAAAATTAATGAACATTCATATAAAATAAATCCTGATTCTTCGACTTTCTAGCTAAGACTAGCCAAGACTTGAGTCTATATATCCACGAGCTTTAGAACGACAGTCGAGCGTCGTCGGCATAATCCAATTTGTCGTCGGTTTTCTATTTTCCAGCTGCGATCATGATGCCTATGAGGAGAGCATAGATGTTGAGAGCGATAATGAAGACGACGACGCTCCGACATGATGATGTCATTGAACATCGTGATAGCCGTTGATAATGGCGTTCCCAAATTAAAAATGATTTGAAATGGCACTGCGAGCGCATTGCTCAGTGTCATGATTGGAGACAATGAATCGTCGGTTAGAGCGTTCAACAATTATTATTTCAATTATTATATTCCTGCTCCTAAAAAAAGCTAAACAAATCAAGCAAGCACCTCTTGAAGCATTTGTACTTTTTCTCCAAGAACTATTCGTTGACTCTTGCCCATGCTACTTTATACAAAATGATTATTTACGGCATTATGCCCCCCCCCCCCCCCCCCGAGATCTCAGCCATGGGTCGCCCGATTGCCTCAAAATTTTTCACAAGGGTAAAGAATTATGTAATCTACAAAGTTGTATAGCAAAATTTACGAAAGTCCTTTTATTTTTTTTTAACTGATTAATTTAAGCTAATTTATGCGAGAAATTATAGATTTTGGTATTTCTCACTAAATAAAGCCTCAGGAATAGCAATTTTTGGTACAAATGTCTTTCATAACTTCCTCATCAATTCTTGAAAGAAAAAGATAGGTTATGGTAATTATTTCTTATGTATTTTGTTGTTTTTCAATTTTCTTATGTATTTCTTTGCTTTTCGTCAAGCGTCTTTTGCTATCTGACAAAATTTCAACCACATTTCATTTTATATTGCCCAAATATTTGAAACAATGATAACACTTATTAGAAAAGTATTTACATAAATTGGAAAAGCTCCTGATTTTATCCATAGGTTATACACAGTCATATAGAGAAATAGCAAATTTCAGTGACATGTGTTCGGTAAACGTAATCTGACACCCGCACGGTAGGTCCGATCGCCATAAATTTGGTATCAAAATGTGCGGGAAGGATTAGAGAAAAAAGTCAAGAAATTTCGTTTCGAAATATTGAGGCGTTAGGAAGTACCGACAAAACTTCGACAGGGGGGGGGGGGCATAATGCCCCCCCCCCCCCCCCGGAGTATTAGGGTTAAAGATAAGTTGCTCTCAGAAGAAGCAGGAAAGTATGAGAAGCAAAGCAAAAGAAGTGGAAAATCGTGTTAAAATGATATGAACATTTCCATTTTGGGGTGGCAAATTGGCAACGCGGTCATGAGGCTGCTACAAGGGAACGTAGCTGCTATTATTTTGCGTGCCTTAACAATATAATTTGTTTTCACTTAGAAACTAGTTCGTCTTATGTTTATACCACTTTTAGTGATAGTATTATGACTTTGCATGCAAGCAATAATATCGAAGAGGTCGATTGGAAGACACCTTTAAATGCTGGGGTCACAGCGGTATCATTCTCGTACCATCTTACCATGCTCTTCCTATACAGCCAGCCAGCCAGCGAGACAGCGAGCCAGCGAGCTCGCGAGCGTGCAGTGCCCGGCTCTGATCGGCCTACAGATAACATTCTTGTTCGTGATCGATAGTGCTTTCATCCCACCTTCTCGTACTTGCTGGGATAGTCATGACAGTAATAGGTAATAGGATATCGCCCCGTTAATAGCAACCTTTACAGCGCATTTTTCTGGGATATTTTGTGAAAACAATAAAATTATTGATTTGAAACTGACGTATAAGACAGATACTTCCTGGTGCCATATGTTGATTTAGTAATTAGAAAATAAATTTATGTTGATTTATCCACTTTTATTCATGAATATCTTTGTGATGATTTCGTGTTGCTTGTTTGTTTTTCTCTTTGCAATACCCACCATGGATGTCACCAACAATCTTGGGGGCACAGAGAGAGGTATACATGCACACATTTAGCAAGTTGTACAAAAGACAACGTGATTGATTCAAAATATGTGTAGAAATTTAAGATAAGAATGAGATTGTATACAATACACCGAACATTTCACTTGCTGTATTGCAGTAACAAACTCCCACATCCCTGCCGTAATGCTGAAAATGGCATTTATGATAGTAAAAATCAATGGGTTCGTGGGTGCCATTGCCCTTTTTTCTTAAAGTACACATAATGCCAATGATTGAAGTGAAAGAAAATGCGAAATATATGTCGGGTTTTTTTTCTAGTTTTCCTCATATTCTTGCTTCAAGTTTGTTTAATCTAGTCCTGCGATGTTTGTGCATGACTTGATTCCTCAAAGTCATTTTCAAATCCACCACACATCCGATTCCTTTGGAAACATTAACTCGGCCGTGACAGTGAAAAACCTAAAGAGGAGAAAGTCGGTGACTTCCTTCATATTCTTCAATATTGTTCTGTGCATCCGGAGGAGGGAACCTAGCAGATATTTTCTGCGGAAGGATGACTTCATCCCTCCAAACAACTCACGCTATGCCCCCCACCCCTTCTCTCTCTCTCTCTCTCTCTCTCTCTCTCTCTCTCTCTCTCTCTCTCTCTCTCTCTCTCTCTCTCTTCTCTCTCTCAGTCTATTTGCTGTATGGAATCTTATTACTTCACATTCCTCTTTTGTTCTCTTATATGCTAGATCTTGGTATGTTCTTTTTCCGTTACCCCTCTCTCTCTCTCTCTCTCACTCTGTTTTCCTTCTCTTCTTTCTTACCCGTGTCTCGTTGCCTTTATTCCTTTCCCTGGTAAATATTATTTATATTTTTCTCTTCTCCTCTGTTTTATTCTCTCCACTCCCTACACCTCCCCCCCCCCCCTTCCTCATCATTTTGTTTCACTGTTCCGTTCTTTGTTTCTTTTTTGCACTCTTCTGCTCCCTTCTTGACTCATCTTTCTCTCATCTGTCATCTATCCCCTCCACTTCCAACGACCCCCCCCCCCTTTTTTTCTCCCTCCCTCTCTCTCTCTCTCTCTCTCTGTATCTATATCTGTCCCTCTCGGTCCCCCTTCCACCTCTCTCTCTCTATCCCACTCTCTCTCTCTATCTCTCTCTCTGTATCTGTATCTGTCCCTCTCGGTCTCCCTTCCCCCTCCCCCCTCTCTCTCTCTCTCTCTCTCTTTCTCTCCCATCTTTCCTCGAGCACCCTCCTATGACATATAACGAGGAAGCCCATTCTCGAGCGGATGTGATGGCTCAATCACCCAAAGGAAAGGCACAAGAGAGTAACGAACCTTTGTCATTTGTTGTCAACACGAACAATTTTTTTTCAGAGGTTATTTTTCACAAGTTTCTGGCGATTATCGGGGAAGAAAATGAGTTGAACCCGGGCAAAGGTTATTCGGTTATCACTGTCCTACGATATGGGTTGTGTAGAGTTTCTGGCTTTGTCCAAGCAATATCCTGCCTAACACGACGCGTACAACCATTGCCAGCAACTTGAACTTACAACTGTTCATGTAATGTGCGCGATCTTTGATCATGAATTCCAATCGTCGTAAACAAATGTTTGTTCGATAGGTTTTTAAAAGAAAAAAAAAACGTAAATGAAGGAAAAAGTGGGGGGGGAGGGGAGTAAGAGACGAAAAGATGTACAGCTACAACAAGAAGGGACAGTTATTTATATGTTATAAGTAGTTCTTAAAAGTGCAGGGAATGCACATTCCGTGTTGGTATTCCTCTCTTGTAGAAGAATGTTATAGTATTAGTGTAGTTGATACTCATATAGGCCTAATCACACAAACATTCGAAACAACAACATAAAACACAACCAGCATGACCAGAAACGCACAAGAAACTACACAAACAATAAATAACATGTAGAAAGAACTATAAACCGGGCAAAAATGTATACACAAACCGTAAAAAAACGTGGAGTTTGTTGTCCATGCATCAGTATGATCAGTGATGAAACTGGATTGTTTGCATTTGGGTTCTTCCCCCATGCCTCGTGGTCCATGATTTGACATTCTTGTGTTTAATATTTGCGGTAAAGGGCTGGACCCTTTTGTCTTTGGCCAATGCTGAAAATTATTACGGCTAAGAAAGCAACATTTTAAGTGTGATATCACAATGCTAATAATGATAGTAGTACTTCTAGCATGGCTAATTGTGGTAAATTGGCTAGTAACTAAAGCGATAATGATGCTGATAATGCTAGCTGCGAAGAATATAAATCATCTTCTGTAATGAAATGTGAACAAAACGCGACATATTTTAAATGAGTTGAATTCAGAGCGAGAGTGGTCATTGTTCATATCCGTTTCCGGGCCAAAGGTGATTTTTGTTTCCGTTTTCATTTCGCTGCAATCTTTACTGCGTCTTGTTGTTTTCATATTTTAATCTATTTCCTCATTGATAATATGATTGATGTGTTCCGCCGTTATAAAAAAAAAACCCACATAGATTAAATTAATGACCCAGGTTAGATTTATAAAGGTCACATTAATGAGAGGGAAAATCATCTGCAGGATATGGTTACAGATTCCTTATTTCCCTGTTCTGCTTATTTTAAATTAATATTTTATACTTTCACGGATTTTTTCCACTTAAATCTCTGTAATAGAGAAATACAGATTTGTAACAGAAACGTGTCATGAAATTTAAAAGTTTCACTTAAATTACACGAGTTTCATGTAAAACACTATGCGGAAATTAACATCTAAAAAGAAAACACTACACAACATTATGGGAGAGCATCTCGCACGTGACGTCACAAAATCAAAACTTTAAAGCATCTTAACTTTCTTATCCATTGACTGATTTTTGTGTTATGTTTGTTTCATGTTTATTTCGTAAATTAAAATCAACAGAACTTCGGGGTGAACTTTCCTTTTAATCTCGAGCTGGATAAAGATGGCCCGTCCCTTTTACAAACATCTGCAAACTTCATGAAAGTTATTGCATGAAATTTCAAGGTCAGAGGTACTATAACCCCCGTAGAATGAATGGAAATCTAACTAGTTTTCACTGAGATTTGACTATTTTCGTGGTACGAAAAAAGGAACGCTCGATGAATTATCGAATATTATTTCCACAAAACGGAATATTACGATTTGCTGATTTCAGTGAAAGGTTGTATAGCCACTCTCTCTCAAATGATGACAAAGTCAAGGAACATTCAGAATAAGGTCTGTAAAAGGGGCGGGCTGATAGGGCCAACTTCTTGATTTCCAACGTCGCATCTTTGCGCCAGTTATGCGTACACAGTAATTGCGCATGGAAGCAGCATTATTTTCCTTTGCTTCTGCGGGATTGCAGGCCTACTGTGTTCTGGGTATACGATGTACAGTATGTGTGCATGGAACCTTCTGCGAAGTCGCCTCCATGTCCATACAATGACATTTCCTACTGCCCAGCTTATAAGCGAATAAATACCCTGCATTGCAACAACAAAAGTAAATCAATTGCTATTGCTTAAAAGTAGTCCTATATTATAAGTTAATGATATCATCCACGTATGCCAATTGCGTTAAACATTCGGGAGAATAAATCGGGAATTTTTAAGTACAGGCCTGTATTGCGTCTCCACGTGACAACAACCGAAAATGACGTCCGAATAGAAAAGAACAAAAAAACATACTATTGTACTCGCATTTGCCACCCGCACGACTTCCCTGTCGATTTCGGGACTTCTCTTTTGCTCAGGGATATTGAAATAACAGAAGTCAATTTGTTAATAAAGCGGAGGCCAATTTCATCTCGAGTGTTAAATAAACTGAGCAGGCAGCCCCCGAATCGACGTGACGTTCGAATGTGTCACGCCGGGCGTTCAGGGTAAGACGTAGCCCGTGGGCCCGTTAGAAAAACAACGCCCGTGAACTTGACTTCATCGGTGACACGGCGATATCATAATAAAACAAAGAGCTGGAATATACGCGCGCGAACGAGAAAAAGGGGAGAGACGTGCCTTTTTGCGCGGTCGTCTGCTATCAGCGGCAGACGGCTGTGCTGGCGAGCCCGGAGTTTCGGGGGGCACGCTGGGTTACTAGCTGGCGGAGCCTGCCCTGCGGCTGCCTAAATTATTTTCTTTCTAAATCCTCGACTACCGGATCGTAATCTGCTGCTTTTTCTTCTCGACGTTGACGGTGTTTGTGGAGATTTAGGCCTCCGTGAGTGGACGAATCTAATCTGTGAAAAAGAGGTGTGTAGGCTGCTAGGTGATGGGCCAGCCGAGCCAGACTACCCGTATTCACAGGACAAATTCACATTGTACACACAATTCCCTGCTTGTACTATACGCGCAAAACACAGTTCAAGTTTAACCACTTGAAAACACATATTACGCCATGTAAGAATATTCCCTTAGGAGTAAATGTTTTTGAAAATATTCCATGACGGCAAAGCCTAATTGCTTATGAATATACACTCCTTGACCACTTACCACAAATATGTGGTCTGGGGCTGAAATTAAGAATATAATCATCAGATCATAAGTCATGAAATAGCATGAATTTCTGCATAAGATGAATCCGTCTTGTGCCGTTTACTAACAATGTATCCCCTTCGAAAAAAAAATCAGTTCAAAGCAAAAAAAGACGACATGATTACTACATATTGCATTTACCAACGTGCTGAAGAGGTTAGGTTCGCGCTTTTGATCTTCAAATTGACACAAAAACTACTCTAAAATGTTTGTTGGCATGTTAATATACGTTAATGTACAATGGATTGCACGTATCATTTTACGATAAATAGGTCTGATTTAAAAAAAAAAATATGAACGCCAAATGATCAACTTCATGCTCTAAAAAACTAGTGAGTTAACAATGACTAATTCATGTATGAGTCGTGTAGATATAATGAATAATTCGTAATGATTTATCTAACTTAATACATATCTTATCTCACGTTTAGATTCTCAGCTGTGAATGGTGTGAAATGAAATGAGGTTACCACTAGTTTCTGCTGATCTTATCCATTCAACATTATCATATTTAAGTCATATAATAACGTAAATGTGATTATATTCGATGGTTTATTCATTTGTGTAGCGCGGGCTGTCTACACAAGATAGCTCATATACACCATAGTAATGTATTCCATAGTTCAAATATTACACAATACATAATGTTCTGAATGGTATAATTATCATTCGTAATAATTTGGTAAACTATGGCGCGCAGATGACCTGCGTCGCAGTTTTTCTGTATACGTTTTCAATCTTGTCGTTGTTCTCGTTACTTTTTTCGAGTTGCACAATGGAATGATAGCGGTAAAATATGTCACATATTAAACGTCCTTATCGTGGTGGTGATAACAGAAAAACAGCAGTTTTGTCATGTTAATTGGGCGGTATAAGGTAGTGGATTTTTAAGGCTCGTTTGGTGGGCTAGTTTAGAGTTGTCAAGGGAGAGACACGCAAGGGCGCAAACGCTGGAAAAAAATGAACAAGGAATAAAAAAAAATCCGGCGAAACAAAACAAAGATATGGGGTCAAGATCACGATGTTATCCCCAATTTCTCCCCTGGGAGTCAAAGAGTTGGGGGAGGGGGGTTGAATGGGAGAGAAAAAATGTATGTGACCTTGAACTAAAAGAGGTGGTAAATGGGGAGGGAGGTGCTAGAGAAATTCTTCACGTGCGTGCAAAATAATAGTGTTTGTGGTTTTTGTAGAAAATTCTTGTTGGGACTCGTGTTTTTCCTATCTGCGAAATATGGATCGGGGCGACTCGCTGATGGGTATGAACTTTCATCTAAAACAATTGGAAAGTCCTGCCCCAAATTCCAAACTCTTTGGGGCGTCCTTATGTTTTATTTAAACAATGTGTTATCACAGGTTGATGAAACTGACCCGTTTCATTCATATTTACACTTTGTCACACAGTTGGCCTAATGATCAGAGAGAGTGTGTGTGTATGAGGGGGTGTGTGTATTGGTGTGTGTCCATATACAGGTGTATGTTGATGTATGGAATGTGAATCATGAATAGGATGCATTTATTATGATTAATACAATTTTTTTAAAGAAAATATGTTGATCATACTGTAACATAGGATGAGGATTTATATAACTCATTTATTTTTAACGCGGGTATGGGTGGCTTGGATGGGGTGGTGCAAATCCAACAACGCAAAGTATTAACTGACTTTGGGAATTAGATTTTACATTTTAGTCATCTTAGGTTAAAATCATGATTGGGTCATTTAGCAAAAATTTCAATATTACTACCTTCAAAATAGACGAGACTTCACATTTTCTCATCTTAATAATTTGGCTTGATATCATACGTTAGTTGGTGCACATTAAGGAATACAATATGCTATGCAAGCTATGGTGGTCCTGAAGTGCTAGTGTATAACTCTACTGATACACTTTCAGCCGGCATCCATTTCTATCCACTCGATCTTCGATCTGCCTACACTGGTAGATCACCCGAGGTAAGGCTTTAGATCTAATTACTTCAGATTCTAATCAGTAGTCTATCGAGACTTCTCCGCGTCTCAGGTATTTCTGTACGAAGGTGAGCCTCTAAATAACAACATACTCAACATTCAAGCTCTCTTAGCGACCCCCTCAACGCCCCCCCCCCCTCCCCGCCACAATCCCTTCCACACACACACACACACACACACACACACACACACACACACACACACACACACACACATACATACGTGCACAACAAAATCTATAAGCAATGGACCCTACTATACATAAAGCTTTCCCGCACTTCTATTTGGCGTTTTCCCGCGGGTTTTCTCATCTTCCATCAGACCTTGGATGCTTAGTGCTAGAGGCAGAATCTAGGGCGCGGAGTAGAGGGATTCCTCCCCCATGCTCCACCCCCCATGTCGCCCCGGGCTGAGGCGGAGTAGGTGCTGCTAGAAACACCAGGTCCTGTCACTGTCACACACATTCTGTCATTTCAGCTACTTTATTGTAGTTCACTCTTTTACAGCAATTTCGTCATGACAGTAACTTGTAGGTAAGAGGTGGCAGTCAGTGTTAAAGACAACATGACCCGATATCAATGCCGGACTGCTGCATGCTGTAACCATGGGCTTCATCCTTGTGTGATTTCGGGATACAAGGAAGGAGTTATCTTAAAATGATAGAATCGTTGAAATAAAATGAAATATAGACACATGTGATGACGGCTGGACAGTTTTGCCATGATTGTTCTTTCCATTTCTACCTGTTATCTTTACACAAACGCTGCAAAATGTTGTATCAGTATGTGTTACATTTTTTTAGGTTCAAAGGGATAGTCCGCCCTGACATTTAGTAACTTAACTTCAAGATGAACTATATAACTCGCTATATGCCATTGGTGTATTTTGACACAAGTCATTTATAAAAATCCCATCGAACAGCATTTTGTCTCGCACACAAAGAGTAAACACCCTGATTGTTTCAGATTTACAATACCAATAATTAATTATTTGGTCTCCCTGCATGCTTCAAATATTTTAAAGTAAAGTATGCATCTACATATTGTCGCTCTGTGTATGTCGTTTATGATAGGTCTTCTATGATTTGTAAAGATTTGTTTTACCTGTTTTAATGTGGATGTAGAAAGTTGGACGTGAGATGTTAGGGCTCAATAGAGGTAACATGATTTCAAGGTGCCTGATTAAACATTAATGGTGAAACAAAACTTGCTATAACTACACTACATTAGAGATGTATAAGTCATGACGTACAGGCTGACGGACATGGGGTACGTTCGTTAGCAAGGGTACGATGAAGCGTGGACACAGGGCACGGCCAGAACAACACATCACCTCGCACCTTCTTCTTCGGGCCCTGCTCAGATTGATATTATTATTACTAATCAGAAATATCAACCCTCCGACGAGAAAGACACGCATAGTCTCCCATATCAGCCGTTATCATAACTATTTTATCTCGCCACACACGCAGTGGCGCACGTGAAACTACATGCTGCAGTTTAACCTAAATAAGCTAGCGTAGATGAGCTAGATAACTAGCCAGAGCAAGAAGATTGTGTACATGAATGCAAGTTCCTGTCCACATATATTACTCTCACGACGGTAATCATGCATGTTGGTTTGCTGCGAGCATAAGCTAAAAAGGAGAGGAACGAGAATAAGGAGAGAAAGGAGGATGGGGTGGGGGGGGGGGGGGTGAAATACAAAGGGCACGCGTGGCAAGGGGGGTGACTAGTGTCGAAAAGTGAGAAATGACGTATGCTGTAAGGATGATTACATGAAATAAAGTAACTAAATGTGCAAATATTACGGATGTAATGTGTGGGAAATAATAGATATTCAATTCATATTAGATATTGAATAGGTCGGAACAAGAGAAAGAAATGCCTATTGAACTTAATAAATGCGCAAGACTGAACATGCTGAATGAGAGAGGGGGGGAAGGGGGTGGGGGGGTGGAGAGGGGAGGAAGTGGAGAGGAAATGGATGTGACACTGATCACGGAAGTCTCTCTTCTACCTCCATGCACTGATATATTATTGAGCAAAGAAAGCAAGGAGGCATAAAGATGAAATATAGTCTGGAATGATGGTACAAGATACGTGAGATATAAGACATTGGTTAACTTGTACGAATATGGTAAATGCACAAACGCACAGAGTAAAAGCTACAGAGAGGGAGAGGGAGGGAGGAGAGAAAGAGTGAGACACACACATCAGGGGAGGATGATGAATAAGAGAGAGAGAAAGATATAGTGAGAGAGAGAGAGAGAGAGAGAGAGAGAGAGAGAGAGAGAGAGAGAGAGAGAATTGGTCTGAACATTAACAAAATGCTGGTACGAGATACAAGTCTACCGAATGATAAATCTAGCATGGCTCGTTGCTATAATGGATGCAGAGAGGAGAAGCTAAGATCATAAAGATGGGATGGCAAAGATGACGAAGATGATGGTCGCTGAATCGGCGCTGCGAACAGACAACCCCAATCCTAGGCAAAATAAATAATCGGACTTGATGAGCCCGCAGAATTATTGCTCTATCGATTTCTGGAGATGCCCCTTTATTTCGCTGGAGAAAGATTTGGCTTTCTACATTAAGAATTATTACGGATCCTCGCGAGGACAGACTTGCAAACCTGTATCGCATATAAACGTGCTTCGGTATGATCATAATGATGAGACGCATACTTCTTTAAGGTTCGGCGGGAGAGAAGAAGAGAAGGAAGGAGGAGATTGAGGAGAAGATGAAGGAGAAATTAAGAGCACGAACGAACAGAAGGCACGGACGGAGAGGTATAGATTCAGTGAGTAATTTTAAAGGACGGAGAAAGATCGATTCAACAAAAAGATTGCAAGTACAAAGATAGGATGGTGAGGAATATTATAAAGGACGAGAAGCGGAAAGACAAGGAGAAGAACAATCATGAAGTGAAGGAAACAAAATGGAAAAAGCAAATATTCTACGAGAAAAGGGTTGAAGTGCAAAAACAAGACTATGAATACGAATATGAGAAAGAGCTGAAGGAAAGAAAATGAAGAAAAAGAAAAAGAAGAAGTAAAAGGAAAAGAAGAAGATTTATGGACAAGCGCCTTTATTTCTATGGAGAAGACAGACCTCTGCCCCGGTTGGATAGAGAAATATAAGAATAGATATGAGAAGAAGAAATTAATAGTAATACAAAGAACATGAAGAAGAGGGGGTGAGAAGAAAAAGGATAAGGATCATGGAAGAAACAAACAAAATGAATAGACAAATAAGTGAAGTAAGGAAATCAAATGAGAAGAAGAACGTGTGCAAGATGAAAAGGGACGAACGAAAACAAGAAAAAGAAAAAACATATCTTATCAAAGTCATGATTATGTTAAAAGTGCGCAAAATTTCCGTATAATGTATTGTTCAAGCTGTTGAATGTTCAGAATTATTACGATTGGTGACGAAGAGGACTAGAGGAGAAGTACAAAGGATACATGGTAATGGGGAACGTGTGATCATTGTGCGGTTCTTTATCATTCTGAATAGTTTGCCATGGTTACCGAGAGAAGTAAACAAAGAAGACGAAGATCATGTTGGTGGTGTTGTACGATCCATCAGTGTATAAGATGTAGTGGTTATAGGCAGCGGCAGTAATTTTTAGTTCTTGGTCCGATTTTCTTAAAAAGATTATCATCGCATTTTTACTCAATTTTAGTTCATTTGGAAATTACTTCATGAATTTAAAATAACTCATGAAAAGATGACAAAGTGATGAGGAAAATAAAACTGGGATATTGCCAACCCCCTACCCCCCCCCCCACCCCCACCCCCACCCCCGACTGATATCGGCACTCGTTGGATAGTACGTACATGGTTGGATGGTCTCCTTTGTCAAACAACACAATCCGAGTGTGTCATATTTTTATTGCTACCATATCCACAACCTTGTAATTCCTTACAACCCAACGGTCCCACCCCTTTTCTGTTATGCATAATTATGTTCATTTTATCAGGACTGTATGCCTGTCTACCCCCCCCCCCATTCTGTATCTCTCTCTCTCTCTCTCTCTCTCTCTCTCTCTCTCTCTCTCACTATATCTTCTACCTCCGTCTCCCTCTCTCTTGCTCTCATATAATTTCTCTTTTCTTTTTTTTCCGTCTTAATGTTTCTTCATTCCGTTTATCATTTTGATTCTTATAATTCTTTCTTTCTTCTGTCCGTTTTGCATCTCTATTCTCACATTTCTCTCTCTATCTCTGCCACCATCTTTAGTCGCATTTAGCCTGTGTATATTCCTCTTGTTCCGGTCGTTATTGTGTTATTAGCATCTTCTGCCAAAGTGTGAAACACAGAGGCATGTGCTGCGTGCACACATGGGTCTGTGCAGGTTGCGTGTGTTGAATCATTGGTAATAATAGAACTGTAGAGAGCAGCTGACTTATGTCGAGGAAATGGTAGCCGGGTAAGGGTAATTCATTTTTCTTCAGTTCAACCCAGTTAGCCCGTATCATATTGCGCTTCCGAAATCAATCTATCAAAAGGCGAATGAAGGCGGGAAAAGGCTTCGCAAGATGAGGCACCCCCTCAGAATATTACAACAAATCCCTAACGAAAACGGGGGATGAAGTGGCGGATTCATGACCAAGGAGGACGGCACATTAGAGCATTATGATCGGACTGGTGGGAATAGCGGACAGTGGGAAGAATGATTAGGGAGATGGAGACAGAGTGGTGTGGAACACAACAAGAGGGTGAGAAAGCCGGAGAGAAGGGGGGAGGGGGAGTGCAGGGGAGGGAATGGATAGACATAGATTGTAGAGAAAAAGAGGGAGAGAGAGAGAGAGAGAGAGAGAGAGAGGGGGGGGGGGGGAGATAAAGAGAATGAGAAGGAGAACGGACTATGCTTTAGTGGAACAAGGCGTCTCCACTGCATGTAAAGTGCACTCGCTAATTCCTAACAACAATGTAATTTAGGCGCGCAATCCGTCGTCACTTTCCATCGTCTGCGGGATGTGATCTGGAGCGCAGCGAGCGCGCGTCGCCGCGATCTACTCTCCTTGCCCCGTTCTCGATCTCCAGATCCCAAGTAGGTCACATGACCTGGGCGCTACATAAAACTGTACATGCACCATAGAGCTATATTTGAACACATAGCTCTATGACATGCACTAACCAGTTAGGAGGCCCTAACCCCCACCCCCACACACACAACGTACACGCACACACATTCGTACTTTCACACCAAAACAGGAATCATGCATCCCCCGAGATGCGAAAAGAAGCGCCCTTGAAAAAAATATTAGTGTGCAACAAACAGCATGTTGTTTCGTGACGTTCGTGACGTTAAGTTCATAATGATGATTGTCAATTGATGTATTTGTTTATTATTTATTTATTTATTCAGTTTTATTTATACAGGGTAGCCCTTTCAGTTAAAAAAAATACTGCTCTACCAAGGGTCCCTGAACAATAAAAATCACACCACGTATAAACAAACTAAATACAATAACAAGTAGTCATAATACATATAAACAAAATAGTTATAATACACATAAACAAGATAAATACAATAACAAATAGTCATAATACATAGAAACAAGATAAATACAATAACGAAATAGTCAATCATGCAGACCTAATAGGTGTTAGAAATATAGATATGTCTGAAAGAGGAGCAAAATCAATACCTCATATCGATGATGTCTGGAATATAAACAAAAATATGTAATTGTAGTATATTGGGTTTATAAATATGTTGCACTTGTTAAACCATTGGCAGTCACTAAATCAGTCTGAATGAATGGGTGTGCATATAAAGACTGTCCTTCCGATTCACACTGAGCCAGCAGATTATGTGGGCACACTGTACAATGGTATTTGAGGTTCAATCTCTACATTACAACATTACATTTGTTATTATGTTGATTTTCTAGATTCATACCATTGGTATTAGGTTTGAAATCAGTGAAAATCATTTAATTCTGCCTCCAAGGTTTTCTGATTTTATCACTCTCAATTTCGTTTAGCCGGTATCATGATGGAAGGGTATCGATATTGAAGGAGAGAGGTTATATGGGTGAATGGTACTTGAGTTTGGGGTAGACCGGGTAGTGGCGAGTTAATATATTCTTCGTATGATTTTAAATATGTTAGGTTACGTGCTATAGGATGAGTCATTAACGTTACGATCATTGATGGTCCGTTCACTTCTTGACATTCCAGTCAACCATGGTCTAAACATTGTTTTCTACCAAGGATGTTCTGAGACTGAGCTAAGACTTCGACCAACCGATCTTTTTTGGGGACCACTGATCATCTAGTTTCTGAAAATCACACCTCATCACATGTTCGAACTGAAACCAAAGTCCCGTGCATCCAACGCGCAGAACTCGAACAGGTGACATTTTAGACCCACCGCGTGCGTGTTTTTCTCCGGGCTTGACAATAATTGTCGCCCGGCACGCCTCGGCGGGCACGGAGGTCAGCGCGCGATGGAGAATCGAGACAAATCTCGCGGCTTCTTTTTCTCCTTGTTGTTTCATGGCTCCGATTATGAGAGTTGAAGTGGGAGGAGGTGGGACGTGGGAGGATCGCTGACGAAAGGCGATCCCTGCTCGGGTCAGCAATTAGCGACTTGAGGACGACGAGAGCGATGATGATATCGGTGGGAAGGTTAGAGGTGAGAAGCTGCGAGAAAGAAAGAGGGAGAGAAGAGGGGGAGAAAGTAGAGAAAGAGAGAGAGAGAGAAGGGAGACAGGGAGAGATGGAGGGGATAGAAGGGAGAAGGAGTGAAGGAGGAAGAGGTAGGGATTGATATGAGAGAGAGAGAGCTTGAAGTGAGAAAGGGCTTAAAGTAAGAGAGGGGGATTGAAGGGAGAGAGGGGGAGGGGAGAATGGAGAGGGAGAGATGAAGGGCAGGGGGGAAAGAGCGAGAAGGAGAGAGGAAGAAGTAGGGATTGATGGGAGGAAGAAAGTTTGAAAGGAGAAAGGGGGATTGAAGGGAGAGGGAGGGAGGGGAGAATGGAGAGGGAGAGATGGAGGGGAGGTATGGGAGTAAAGGGAGAAGGGGAGAGGTAGGGGAGAGAAGAGGGAGGGATTGAAGGGAGAAATTAAGAGCGGAGAATGGAGATGGAAATAAGTTAGAGAAGAGAGAAGGGTGAGAGGGAGAGAGACGGCTAGGTAGAGAGAAAGTGGGTGATAGAGGGGAGAGGGAGATGGAGAGAACGTGAATAGAGAGGTGGTAGGGGAGGGGGAGAGAATGGGGAGAAGTGAGAGGGAGAGAAAGAACAGGTTAAAAGAGAATTATGGGAAGAGAAATAAGGAGAAGGAGGAGGGGGCAAGGTGTGCAGGTAGAGTTCTTATATGATGACAGCTGGTTTCAGGGAATTTGAGATGTTTATGTTTGTGATGTTAGTGAATTTTGGTCGATTAGGTTGGTTTAAGTATTAACTCTTGTTCGTACAAATTGCATAACCCTTGACAATTATTATAAACTCCATTAATGGAAATGTAATCGTAATGGGTCAATGTGGATTTTAGTTCATTACTTGCAAAGCGTTAATGGTTGCCCTAACAAACGGCAGAAAAAGGTCTGCTATGTGATCTCTTAACTAACCTCATGGATATACAATATTAGCTTCATATATCATATTGCAATGATTACCAAGAATACATGACAGGTGAGAGCTATCGTTGGATTTAACCATCATGCGTATGTGTGTGGGAGATTAAATAGACAAAACTTTTCTCCCAAGATTCTTGATTGTACAATAATGTTTTGTACAACAATATGTGAAAAGGTACTTTTTGTCTTTGTATAACTATTGCAATATATGTTTAATTCAAAATATCAATGTACAATGTATCAAGTTTATGTAAGAATGATTTGTTCAATTGATTTGAGAGAAAAAGAAAAATATCTTTTAAAAAGATTACGGTACCACTACTGCATGTATGGACATGGTTAACACATACACATCACATAGGGTGCCATTTTGTCAGATACTGGAGAGGTTAAACAAAAGACATGGCGTTGAATAAGATCACTGTCTTGTTAGCAATGTCACAACGTTGGTTGTATATCGGTCAGCATGATGTCTGTAGTCATGGTGACATCGCCACGCTATTTTTGTAGCACTGTAGAATGTCTGTTTGAAACTTTCCACCACATTACGCGCTTGACTGATAGGGCCACCTAGTAGCTCGTACAGGGTTTGTTACGTAACATCGAACACCCTTATACACCCGACACCCTCCCCGCTCATGTTTCACACCCCTGGGCTATTATGGTCCCCCTCAATGTCACCATGATTGGGTTCATGATGTCACAAACAAGAGGGATGTACATTGGGGGAAGAGGAGAGGTCTGTCCCAGTAGAGTTTGGGAATGGTGAGAGGATGGGAGGGGGCGGGGCGGAAGGGGGGGGGGGTCGTCATCTCAGAAATGTAATGATCAAAATAAGTGTAATCATAGGTTCCATGGTATAATCAATGATGTATGAAGCGCATCATCCTTGGGATAATGCATATAGCTTATATGAATTACTGATGATTATTTTGTACATACAAGTATGACAACATAACAAAATAGATAACAAAATGTGGGTAGCCGATATTTGTCACAGTGATGAAAATGAAGATAATTTTTATAAAGTATCTTGTCCATCAAGCTCCAAGACATTTTGTACTGCTAGAGGAGCGGAATATGTACATGGATGGGCCATGTAATGAATGTTACACCTCAAGATTATTCCAGTGTGATCTTATTTTAAACGGAAAAGGGAAAGGGTTCAGCCAGTTCTTATTTATCTTTGATACATGAATGTCAGTATTGTATTGAAATGTTAGCTTGTATAGAAATCTATTTTTATCATTTTATTTTAGTACATGTTGTCAACTTGAATTGAAATTGTACTTGTGATAATAAAAAAAAAACCACTTCACAAACACTTCACAAAAGAGCTTATATTTGGCAGACAACCATTGACTCGCTAGACTAAAATTATGTGGCAATACTATTATAGGGGACTTTCACCCCTAACCCTCGTACGGAGGCTATGTGTTTGTGTGTAGGGGCAGTTCATCCCCCCCTCCCCCCCCCCCCCCCCTCTCCCGTGTTCTTTCGCTCCGTCACAAACAACAAACCAGATTATCAGATCACGCCGACAGACGTAGTTTCTCCATTCGCAGCCGCGGTTTAACAGCACTGCGATAAACGTCCATTACGATGTAAGGTGATAGCAATGTGTTGGGCGTTCGTGTTGCCTTGAGAAAACACGTCAAGCACTGCCCTGCAGAGAGACTAACCTTGCAGAGTAGAAGGGTTTAAAGGGTTAATCAACTCCCATGAAAAAGGGTTGTCGGTAGGAACGAATCCGTCTAGAAATGTTTAAAAGTTTCACTCACCTGAATCCAATTTGCCAGCTTTTAGAGAGAGCCATAGTCAAAAGGAACAACAGTTAGGGGGGAAATGAGTGAAAATGAATAAAAGAAAAAAAATAGTTAAGAATTAGCGGTCTCTAGTCTCTAGGTTATGGGTTTCGGACGACCAGCCCGAAACCTCCTTAAAATCTATGATCTCTATGATATCACTAAAAGTCAGTTTCCAATTCTATTATTTGGGGGTTCTGATGTATCATCTTTTTCCCTAGTTTTTCCATTTTTTTATTTGTGTGACCTGCAAAAGGCACACCCTGTCTTTAATCCTGGTCAAACGATGACTTCATCTCGCCTAGGACATGTAGGAAGGGAGGAGATGAGCTGTGTGTTCAGGTCCACAGGAGAAACCGGGCCATTAAGTGGTATTTTTGACGGAAGGAATAGAAAACACGCAAATGATAATCAGAATCACTTCCTCTTCCGTTCTTCCGATTCCAGCGAGTCTGGCCCATCCTTGGCGAATGGTTATCTCGCCAAGTCCATGAGCACCCACTGGATCCCATTAAGGGGTGTGTAATGGGTGGAAGAAGGGGTCACGAGTGTCCCCTATACCCACTTAGGTGGCTCCAAAGTATATAGCGTGGTCATCAATTTAATATTCGCACAACTCTTAACCTATTTCCCTCCACACTTTCATAGAAAGAACAATGACCATTTTTCTGAAGACTATGTCACACTGGAACCTTAATATGTTTGTATTTCCTGTTTCATAAAGTAATTTTGGTAGTGACTTCATTCAACTTTACATGATCGGTTTGATTTTCGGTTCGATCCGAGCTATGGACTAACCCTCGCGGTCCCATGTGAGCATGCGCTGTGTAATGACTCGATGTGCTTATCATGGCTTGGTACAAAGATGAAAGGAGGACATGTCCTGTCCCCAATATCCAAACAAAGTAGTTTATATAACATTCATGTGTATGATGTATATTATGGATTCACCAGTGCTCTATTTTCGTTGTAGACATTATAATATGTACATTGTAATTCGTCTTTTACATCACGTGATATTTTTACATAAAGCAATTTGACCCAGATATAGAACTACCATACTCAAGCATGGGTTTATTCTGTGTCTAGGTCCACAGTGTAACAAAAATATAGGAGTTCCATACTAGCATAAGCAAGATGGTGGTATGTGTAGGTCCATGGTAAAGTAGGGACTTTCCCGTAGACAGTGACCTTACTGAGGTCACACCGCACCTTCATTTGACCCAATAACAGGTGTTTTTCAAATGGGATTAACGATTTATCGGTGCCTCCGTCACACACGCGCGACCCGGAATGCGCTTCGATTACGCAATGGCATCACTGTAGACTGTTGCCAGTCGTTTGACAAACTCATGACCTGTTATCCACCAGGATATGTGTGGATACCTCCCTAGTATGGATCATGCTTCGAGGAAATTATAAGATGATTTATATTTGTGTGGAGGTGGACGGCGTTCAGGTCCAATGACGTCATATTGTAGCTTTGCGTCGGTACACCCCAACTCGTGGATCCCGTCCAGTATCTGAATCGAAAATGCTTCGACAGAGGATTTGCCGTCTTCATGAAAACGAGCACGCCGTACTCAAGACTTACGGCATGCGCAAAGCTTCAACATGACGTCAGTGGACCTGAACGCCGTCCACGTCCACACAAATCAAAAGCACCCTAAATAACGAGAACGGACATGTCTTTTCCACCCTACTTTACACACAATGAAATTCAAGCGACACATTTTCTTGATATGAAGATCATCCACTTGGTCTACTCAAGGATGCATTTAAGATTTAATATTTTAATACATTTTAATATGGAGCGGACGAAATGGGGGACTGTAAAGCCATGGGACTATAATAGCTATAATGGCTATATCAGTCAAATATCAATGTGCCTGCCGATTCTGCACACACTCTTTATCACAAGAACATTAACACCAACAAGAAAACCAGTGCATGAAGTTACCATATTGCCCTGCATCATGACAGATAGACAATGGATTGTAATAAAATATCTGTCTGTGGAGGTGTATTGTGTGGTTTTATGGCCAATTACGAAAGGAAACCACAAATGGAAATTACCTCCTGGATGGAGAGTTAGCCATTTATTATGGGCATGGTTTGACAGACACAGCGCTGGTCAAATGCATCGATCTAAAAATATCTGACATGGAAAAACTCGTCGTGATTGAAAGTCGCTTCGAACGGCCGATAAATCAGTAGACAAACTACCTCATTGTACCCCTCCCCGAGACTCCCTCTCGTCCTTTTCAGTTAATTATTCCCCCTCCCGCTCTCTGATTCTAACCCCACCCCCGCCCTTCCATTTCAATGCACCTATGTCGTCCCTCGTTTTCACTCCACCTTGCCCTTCTTCTCCATATCTCCCCTCTCCTCCCCCTTCCCTGACCCACTCCCTCCCTTTCCATCTCTTCCCTTTTCCCCACCCCTCTCCCCTCTTCCCAGCCCTCTCCTCCCTCTTATCCACCTCTCTCTTCTTCTTCCCCACTCCTCTCCTCCCTCTCCCCCTTTCCCACCCATCTTCCTCCCTTTCCATCCCCCACCTCTCCTTTTCCTTGCTTCCAATCCCCTCCTCCTTCCCCTTTCCCCTTTCCATCGTCTCCCTCTCCCCTACCCCCTCTTCCCCTCTCCCTCCCTTCCCATATCTCCGCTCTACCTCGCGACCTACCAACATTGACCAATGTTTCAACGTGCATGCGTAGGCTGGAGACTCCCAGATTCCAGATCCCAGGGTTGTGTTATATCTTCTTTCCCCATGTCTTCGAGACG
>OZ022581.1:26403982-26618526 GCA_963669155.1 Arbacia lixula | reverse complement strand
ATGATGAAAATGAAGATAATTTTGATAAAGTATCTTGTTCATCAAGTTCGAAGACATTTTGTACTGCTAGAGGAGCGGAATATGTACATGGATGGGCCATGTAATGAATGTTACACCTCAAGATTGTTCCAGTGTGATCTTATTTTAAACGGAAAAGGGAAAGGGTTCAGCCAGTCTTTATTTGTATTTAATACATGAATGTCAGTATTGTATTGAAATGTTAGCTTGTATAGAAAATGATTTTTATCATTTTATTTCAGTACATATTTTCAACTTGAATTTAAATTGTACTTGTGATCATAAGAAAAACACTTCAGAAACACTTCACAAAAGAGCTTATATTTGGCAGACAACCATTGACTCGCTAGACTAAAATTATGTGGCAATACTATTGTAGGGGACTTTCACCCCTAACCCTCGTACGGAGGCTATGTGTTTGTGTGTAGGGGCAGTTCATCCCCCCCCCCCTCCCCAACCCCCCCCCCCCCCCCCCCCCTCTCCCGTGTTCTTTCGCTCCGTCACAAACAAGAAACCAGATTATCAGATCACGCCGACAGACGTAGTTTCTCCATTCGCAGCCGCGGTTTAAGAGCACTGCGATAAACGTCCATTACGATGTAAGGTGATAGCAATGTGTTGGGCGTTCGTGTTGCCTTGAGAAAACACGTCAAGCACTGCCCTGCAGAGAGACTAGCCTTGCAGAGTTAGAGGGTTTAAAGGGTTAATCAACTCCCATGAAAAAGGGTTGTCGGTAGGAACGAATCCGTCTAGAAATGTTGAAAAGTTTCACTCACCTAAATCCAATTTGCCAGGTATTAGAGAGAGCCATAGTCAAAAGGAACAACAGTTAGGGGGTAAATGAGTGAAAATAAATAAAAGAAAAAAAATAGTAAAGAATTAGCGGTCTCTGGTCTCTAACCTCCTCAAAATCTACTGATCTCTATGATATCACTGAAAGTCAGTTTCCAATTCTATTATTTGGAGGTTCTGATGTATAATCTTATTCCGTAGTTTTTCCATTTTTTTTTAATTTTTGTGACCTGCAAAAGGCACACCCTGTCTTTAATCCTGGTCAAACGATGACTTCATCTCGCCTAGGAAGGGAGGAGATGAGTTGTGTGTTCAGGTCCACAGGAGAAACCGGGCCATTAAGTGGTATTTTTGACGGAAGGAATAGAAAACACGCAAATGATAATCAGAATCACTTCCTCTTCCGTTCTTCCGATTCCAGCAAGTCTGGCCCATCCTTGGCGATTGGTTATCTCGCCAAGTCCATGAGCACCCACTGGATCCCATTAAGGGGTGTGTAATGGGTGGTAGAAGGGGTCACGAGTGTCCCCTATACCCACTTAGCTGGCTCCAAAGTTTATAGCGTGGTCATCAATTTAATATTCGTACAACTCTTAACCTATTTCCCTCCTCGATCGGTTGGATTTTCGGTTCGATCCGAGCTATGGATTAACCCTCGCGGTCCCAATGTGAGCATACGCTGTGTAATGACTCGATGTGCTTATCATGGCTTGGTACAAAGATGAAAGGAGGACATGTCCTGTCCCCAATATCCAAACAAAGTAGTTTATATAACATTCATGAGTATGATGTATATTATGGATTCACCAGTGCTCTATTTTCGTTGTATTATAGACATTATAATATGTACATTGTACTTCGTCTTTTACATCACGTGTTATTTCTACATAGAGCAATTTGACCCTGATATAGAACTACCATACTCAAGCATGGGTTTATTCGGTGTCTAGGTCCACAGTGTAACAAAAATATAGGAGTTCCATAGCATAAGCAAAGATGGTGGTATCATGTGGTACGAGTAGATCCATGGTAAAGAAGGGACTTTCCCCGTAGACCGTGACCTTACTGAGGTCACACCGCACCTTCATTTGACCCAATAACAGGTGTGTTTTTTTTTTTTTCAAATGGGATTAACGATTTATCGGTGCCCTCGTCACACACGCGCGACCCGGAGTGCGCTTCGATTACGCAATGGTATCACTGTAGACTGTTGCCAGTCGTTTCACAAACTCGTGACCTGTTATCCACCAGGATATGTGTGGATACCTCCTTAATATGGACCTAGTCCAGTTACTGGCCGTATTTTATCGAACGCTTATTCTCCCATACACAAATACGCCACTGATTCACATAGTACACACACCGCGCCAGACCACTGATTGCGCGACTCCACGAATCTGTCCGCCCGCGAGAAAGTGAAGGGCAGACAAATACACCTAGTTGTGCGTGTCCGCAATGCGTATACGTATACGGCGCGCTTCAACTAAAACCGTCCAGGCAGTGGACTAGTATGGACCATGCTTCTGGGAAATTATAAGATGATTTATATTTGTGTGGAGGTGGACGGCGTTCAGGTCCAATGACGTCATATTGTAGCTTTGCGTCGGTACACCCCAACTCGTGGACCCCGTCCAGTATCTGAATCGAAAATGCTTCGACAGAGGATTTGCCATCTTCATGAAAACGAGCACGCCGTACTCAATACTTAGGGCATGCGCAAAGCTTCTACATGACGTCAGTGGACCTGAACGCCGTCCACGTCCACACAAATCAAAAGCACCATAAATAACGAGGACGGACATGTCTTTTCCACCCTACTTTACACCCAATGAAATTCAAGCGACCTATTTTCTTGATATGAAGATCATCCACTTGGTTGACTCAAGGATGCATGGACCCTCATACCTATACTTTCTAATTACCATTAATATTGACGAAATTTGTTAAGCAGCTTGAACTAACATTTGATAGGGATTGGGGTTAGGAGTCATGATTAAGGTCATGGGTTTATGATTAGAGTCTAAGCTTAGGTTTGACACATAAGGTCTTGTTTAAATTTATTCGAATGTTGTTTTCAATGCAATTGTAGAAGATTTAATATTTTAATATATTTTGATATGGAGTGGACGAAATGGGGGACTGTAAAGCAATGGAACTATAATAGCTATAATGGCTATAACAGTCATCATCAATGTGTCGATTCTACACGCACTCTTTATCACAAGAACATTAACTCAAACAACAAAAACAATGCATTAGCTTACTGTATTGCCCCGCACCATGACAGATAGACAATGGCTTGTAATAAAATATCTGTCTGTGGAGGTGTATTGTGTGGTTTTATGGCCAATTACGAAAGGAAACCACAAATGGAAATTACCTCCTGGATGGAGAGTTAGCTATTTATTATGGGCATGGTTTGACAGACGCAGCGCTGGTCAATGCATCGATCTAAAAATATCTGACATGGAAAAACTCGTCGTGATTGAAAGTCGCTTCGAACGGCCGATAAATCAGTAGACAAACCACCTCATTGTACCCCTCCCCTAGACTCTCTCTCGTTTCATTCAGTTCATTATTCCCCCCCCCCCTTCTCCCCCGCCCTTCCATTTCAATGCACCTATGTCGCCCCTTGTTGTCACTCACCTTGTCCCCCCCCCCTCTCCTCCCCCTTCCCCTCCTTTTCCATCTCATCCCTCTTCCCCACCCGTCCCCCCTCCCCTTCCCCACCCTTCTCCTCCCTCTTCTCAACCTTTCTCTTCCCTCTTCCCCACTCCTCTCCTCCCTCTTCCCCACCATCTTCCCCTTCCACACACATCTCCCTCCCTTTCCACCCCACCTCCCCCTCTTCCTCGCTTTCAATCTCCTCCCCCTTCCCCTTTCCCCCTTTCCATCTTCTCCCTCTCCCCTACCCCTCTTCCCCTCTCCCTCCCTTCCCATCTCTACGCTCTACCTCGCGACCTACCAACATTGACCAATGGTTTCAACGTGCATGCACTGGACATGTTACTGTCCGAAAACACCGTCTGATTATTCTCATGATTTTATGCTGAAACCCTATTTTTTAAAAAGTACAATATTTGCGACAATTTCTCGCTGTTTGTTATGGGTTGTATTTCTGGAATTAAAACCTGATAACTATTCTATTGATATATTATTATGTTCAGGAAAGACTTCTTGTTTAGTTGTTACCACTGTCAACCCATAGGTGCATGGTCTGTGTAGCAGGTCGGTGGGCTTTATGTGGCTTGCTACTAAGTGGCTTAAACGTATTCTACCTACAAAATAAAACACTAATATATATTTTCAAGAAATGTGAAAAAATATGTCACTGATATTATTCGCGGCTTACCATCCCCACCCCCTCCCTTCAATCATTTTCTTATCTCAAAAAGCTGACACGACATATCCCCTAAGTCACTTTGATTGCTGTGATAAAACAAGGTTGTCAGTTTGAGGACATGAAGGTAAATATGAAACTTCACTAAATCCTTGTTTTAATGTCCTAGCTTCAGTGTGAAGTTCTGAAATAGCATTTTCTTATAAAATGTCTATGTAACACTTTTCACGAATTCGTGATTTTGTTTAGAAAAAAAAATATGTGTCAGGCCTGCGAAAAGGATTTTTGTATATTAATAATAGAAGAGAAAAGATCGGGGAATTCACCGGGTTTTTTTTTTTTTTATTTATTAAGGTTAAAGATAAAACACAACACTGCTCAGACACAGCTTAATCTGTGTGTTTCCTCACTGATTGCTAATCAGGTTAGGGGATAACAAATAAAATGAATTGCACGCATTTGTCTTCAACAAATATCTCCTTCCCTACCCATTTTCCAACCTCACCCTATAATCACCTACATAAAAATGATAACAACATCCATTTCTTTTTCTGAGTAACACTGCTACCTCTCGGTGAGCAGCGACACGAGCTTTATGATTTATTCTATTTTGACTGACACTTTTTATTCAAAGTCAATCTTCCGTTACCCTGCGTTTTCTCTAAGGTCTGCATACCTGTCAAAATCGATGTCACTCCTCTTCCTCCCCCCCCCCCCCACCCCCCTCTTCCACCCTTGTCCCTGTGTATTTTAACAAGCTATGTGTATGTGTTTCCCTGCGTGTCTCCCTGCCCCTCTCTCTCTCTCTCTCTCTCTCTCTCTCTCTCTCTATCTATCTATCTATCTATCTACTCCCCCCATCCCCCACCCCCCTTCTCCCCATCTCTCCCTCTCTCCCCCTCTCTCCCTCTCTTTCTCTCACACAAGCTCTCTATCATCCTTCTTTTTTCCTGCCCTCAACCCTCTCCATCTCACCCCATCCTCATTTATTGAAGTACAGAAAAAAAAATGAAATGCTTGTGCGTGATGGGTGATGAATTAGCGGCCCATAACCATAACAGAGGTGGTCCATTTTTATCTGCTTTCGTTGGCCACCCGTAGCCAACAACATATTAATCATCGACGAATAGACCTACTTCTATCAGGGAAACGCCTTGGTTCTAGCATGTCCCAAAGCTAGGCCTTGTCCGCTTTGTGAACCTTCTCCGCAATTTATGAAGACACGGAGGTAGTAAAATAGGTATTCAGTAGGCCCCGCGCAAGATGTGTCAACTCAGTTCCTCGCCATGGTCAATTAAAATTGAGCGAAAGAAAACCTGCATCATGTGCATTATAACATGCAGAGGCAGACCTAGGCCCTGTCTTGTGACATAATCGTAACTCTGTACATATAAGTGATTTTAGACTTACGGTTGATTCAGACCAATTGCAATTATTTGTAAGGCGGGGCCCTGTAGTGGGCTAAGTGGGGCGTGGTAGAAATTGGTGACACGAAGGTACAGCATAGTTAAAACAAAATATTTATGCTTAGTGGACTCAGCACAAGGTGTGTACTGTTTGGCTCTCGCCGTGGCCATTTCAAGAGAAAGTACGAAAACCTACACAACTTGAAGAAGCAGACAACGAGTGGGGCATGGTCGGAAATGACCCCCCCCCCCCCCCCCCACAGATCTACATCCCCCCCCCCCCCCCCGCCCAATTGATATTGTGCGTTCGTTTAAGTAAGCTCACAATGTTATAGTTATCACACACAAACATATTCGTAGAAAGATAACATTGAAGAATGTTTTGATTATTTTCAAAATTGATTAGTAAGTAAATTGTATATATTTCATTTAATTGCAAATAGCTGGATCGAAATATCCCGACGGTTTACATGTGGCGAAAGAAAAGAGAAAATGCAATGCAAATGCAAATTCGTGTACCTCTTTTTTTTCTTCAAAATAAAAGTGACATATACTTGAAACAAGAAAAAAAATGTTTGTGACCACTGCCTCTTCTCCTGGTCTCCATGGTCCATACACAAATGCAGTACGATGCATTATTTTTAAAGGAACCGTCATTAGAATAAAACGTAACTACGTAAGAGTGTTATTCATAGGCCGATTGTGAATATTTTTTTTTCTCTCTGTTCGAATGTTAGATTAATATTCATATTGCCCTGTAGGATTTTCTTCTCGAGAAAAAAAAACGATCCTGAACAATTTTGAAAGAAAGAATTAATATCATGCAGCATGCATTTGCAATGAACTTTCTCTTTGACATGTACTGGTCATATTGCTATATAATGGTTAAGATCATGAAATGGGAGGGTGTTCTTTGTTAGGGCGATGGTGACAATCACGATGATATGATGATGATGATTAGTATTGTAATAACGAAGATGCGTATAAAAGTGAATGTGATGATGGCTAAACCGGTGATGATGACAATGATAGCGATGATATTGATGATGAAGATGATCATACTAATGATGACGATATCGGTGCTCGTGATAATGCTGAGGTAGATGATGGTGATGATGATATTTTGTAATCAGTAAAGGTGAATGTGCCGATAGTTGTAATAATGATGAGTATTTTTTGTAATTATGATGAAAATGATGAATGGTGATGATGATGATGATGATGATGATGTCCATTATGAGCTAATTATGCTGATAGATGATGTTGATAATGATGATGGAGAAGAAGAAGATATGGAAGATAAAGATATTGATGATGACGATGAAAAGGAGGAGGAGAAAGAAAAGATGTGATGGAGAATGGCGGTGATGATAATGATGTTCATTATGAGCTAATTATGCTGATAGATGTTGTTGATAATGATGATGGAGAAGAAGAAGATATGGAAGATAAAGATATTGATGATGACGATGAAAAGGAGGAGGAGGAAGAAAAGAATGGTGATGGAGAATGGCGGTGATGAGAATGATGAGGACGTAGGAATGAGAAGATGAGGTGATGCTATAGTTGTGGTGGTAGTGGTGGTGGTGGTGGTGGTGGTGGTGGTGGTGGTAGTGGTAGTGGTGGTGATGGTGATGGTAGTCATGTAGTAGTGGTGGTAGTGGTGGTGGTGATGGTGGTAGAAATGTGGATGAATAGGAAGATGTGGTGATGGTGACTGTGATGCATGATGTTCGTGATAGGAATGAGGAGGTAATGGTGATTGCGGTGGAGAGATTCATAGTGCTTACAAATCCATAAATCAGCAAAATCATTTTGAAACTGGTAATGGTTACTGCACCAATGTTACCCCTCCTTCTGTAAGATTTTGGGGCAAATTTTGTTGAGCTACAGTGTTCTCAGTCTTGATTAATATCGTCCGATATGTATGTTGATTTTATTATTGATGTTCAAGTTAGGCCTATCATGCCAATTCTCAGTGTTCAAGTGTTCAAATAGGTTACAATCAAATGAAATAGGCATAAGTTTAAACAAAAAAGAGAAATGGCCCACGATATTACAAATGGTGAAAGCGTATCAATGGATGTACGATAAATTATTCAAATTCCCATGTTGGTATTTAGAGTTTTATCAAAAGCAATGCTGAAACTGGTGAAGATAGAACTGTTCAGGTTTGTATTGCAAGGCAAGCGACACTGCCTTCACATGACTTGAAGCATTAACTACTGTGCAATAGCCGCACCAAACATGAATTAATATCTTCTTGGAAAAGGACACACACAATAATATGCGATCATTATTCCAAACAAATTGAACGTTTACATTAAGTACATCTCGTTAAATTCACCGTGAAATGATTATGCATGTGTCTGTCGTTCAAGGTCTTCAAAGAGAAGCCGACGCAAAATGACGATCAAAATATTTCCATGTCACACTCTTCAAACAGCCTAGGAATGGCTTGGAAAGTTCCAACATTAGGCTTCAGGCTAGATCGCCAAGTAGCCCCAAATGCCCGTTTTATTATTGTTTGAGTGATATGATAAAACAATCTCGCACCTTTATTTATTTGAACGTCTCACTTTTGTGTATTTTCTTCCCCTCTCGTTTGTGTATACACCTCAGCCTCGCTCCAAGGCATGCGCGGCGTGGTACAGGGGGAGCTAGGAGACAGCCCGCCGGCAGCTATGGCGTGCTCGGCCGTAGCGGACCGTAAGAACTTCATGTTGTCGCCCGTGGCTCAACAACAGACCCATCAGCAGGCGCATGCCATACACCAAACCTCGTACTAAGGGACTACATACAGCCGCCACAGACGGCGCCCGCACACTCGCTCTTGTGCTGATTGCTTGGATTTATCTCGCCGGCCGCTCGGGCTAGCGTTGCCTGCTATCCCCGCTCAAATCGACCAGTCGGGCCGTTCTTCGCTTTCTTCCTCCTGAATTCAGTCAATATCTCCGTCGTTCTATTTGATTTGTCATGCTCGCTCATCTAGTTACATAATTATTATTACCACCTGTGATGGCGTGGCTTATGATGCAAGTATCACAACATGCGGATCGGATCGTTATTGTAGGTCTCGCCGGAACCCAGCAAAGATAATAAAATAGTTTCACACACCGTTTAGTTTCGACACCTCCACAATCATGATAATGACGGTAGCAGGAAAAGGTTGAGGTAGGTTTCTACGTGCTTTTATCATCTCTACGCTGCCATACGAGTGAAACATGGATACCTGCCCATTGATTTGTTTTCCCTTTATGTTTGAATGTGTGACTTGAGATGTACAAACAATGGCTGGAAATTTCAGGAACAATAAACGTGCTCCACGGAAGCTGAAGCACACCAAAGACATCTATCTACGATCCCGGATGATGGAATCGCTTTGGGAGATCAGGAGCAGTAGGAAAGACTCTCGGGCAATTGAAATAGCCTATTTCATCTGAATGTAATCAGTAAGTAAACTAATTCATGAATAAGATGATAGTACGAGTGGTATCTTGTTTTTTCTCCAGTACAAATTATATGATTTCGAAGATGTTCTTCCTTCTGATTTCAAACAATTCAAAAAAATTGGTAAGACATGTGTTCGGCTTTTGAACAGTCAGTCACAACAACAACAACAACAACAACAACAACAACAACAACAACACACTTGCCGGTCAAGAAACTTTTGAACTTGTCAAGCTAACCCAATCACACATTGTACATATTTGTTCTTATACCAAATGAAATTATGCTTATGTCGCAACCTTGCCAACAGCTTGATTGCTCTCACGATGATATCACTAGTGATAAGTTTAGAACACAGTTCAAATACGAAATTACATTAAAACTCAAGCTTATATGTGGGCTGATGATCTGTGCATAAAATGTAAGCATGGAATGGAACGGGTCTGACTTAATAATTTATTACTTCTTTGTAACAATATGAGTTGATATGTTAACTGCGAGTGTTGGTCTGTTCCAATCAGTCAGCGTCAAGGACATTCATGTCACATCGCAATCAAAAGCTTTTCTGTGGGTTATGTCTATTTTGCTTTACCAAGAAGGAATTTGTATCAAAAGTACAAATATTATGCAGATGACATTCAAACGAGAATGTAATTGCGCCACAAGTAAACAAAAGTCGGATTCAACTTTCGAAAGAACCGACAAATGTGTTCTTCTGGGATGTTTTTCTTATTTTGAAAGATGATAAGATATGCGATTTATGTTTAAACAAGGCACTTCAGGTTTCATCATGCATGAAATGATTATCGCGACTACAATAGTACCATGGTAACAGACTATTCCAAGATTTTTTTTTCCGTGAAACGTTGTCTCTGCCTATTTTTTATCACAAAAAAGAGGTGATGAGGCATAATGTAAACGGAATGGTTTCGTTGTTCACGTGTGCAGGTGGAGGGGTAGGGGGAAGGGCTTTAACCACGAGAACAATTGATGACATCTCACCGAATATAAAAAAAAATAAACTTGACAATACTTGACAACATTTTTGGGACAAATACCGAAACCATACAATTTTTGTTCATCCAATGTTTTATGAATGAATGGTGATTACACTGATCTCTGTATTTAACCAAAAATTTAGTAAGGAATTTGTATTCTTCTGTTTCCATAGTGTCGTGCTGGTAAACATAGCAATTACATATTGAATAACATGAACAATAATGAAGTATTATCCAATATAATATTAATTATTTTGATATTTTATGATTATCCACTCAAAGCTTTTTCTTCCTCCATAATTGTCTCCTAATTCGAAATATATGTTTTTGTCGCGATTTTCCTGCATCAATTTCCCAAATAAATTTGTTTTGAGTTCACTGTTCAAACTTGAGAAGGTATATGATATATAAGGAAATAAAGAACAATGATTCTCTATGTGTGTATGTGCCAAAGATTGTTATACAGTGCAAAACGATTGGACAACTAATGTATATCGATAAGTAATATACTTGTACATATTTTTGTGACCTATCTGTACAGTTTCAAAACACTTTGTTTGATTTTCTGTCACTTATGATGAGAAGGTTTCTATCATTCCGTTTGATGTTGATGAATTATGGTGTTTTGAGTAATGATGTGTATGTTACATACATTTGCGTTTACATGTATTATTTATTTATCCTATCCTTACGACTTGTCCTCAATATTTTCTTTCATATTATTTGTACCGCCACTGTATCCACCGGACAAAAAAAAAACTGTGTCCAATGGTTCTCCGAAGCATCTAGAAATGGAAATCGTTCTTCCCATGACTAGGGAGCTGATAATATGACAAACCCATTTGTGTTGCTGTCGTCGTCTTTGTCGTGTACGGGGTCATTTTGAAGCCAGGACGTATTAGCAGAACGAGTCCGATATCCTGCAAAAAAATATTCAATTTTGTCCCAAAAGAAATCTAAATAATATTTACATATTTACAATGAGAGATACTTGAATGATATCTTGGTGAGTCCTATTATGACAACCAACATGACCTATGTGATTCTCTTGGCGGGCTAGGATATGTATTTTGTAATCGCAGTGAATATTATAAACAATCATATTAAGAAGAGTTGTACAATGTAAACATATAGGTGTTAACTCAAGATTGGATGATGTCGTATATTATATCGAAATCAAGGAAGAGTTACATTTCAGCGCGCTTGATGTTAAACTTGATACCGGCAAGAGTGTTAGATTTTAACACCAAGGGTTATGATATTCAATGGTCTGCCATTAATCTTGTTGTGGTGATTGATTTAACACCGTGTGCGTTGAATCCAACACCTTGGTTTCGAATTTAACATCAAGGATATTTGCATTTAACACTTATACACCATTTGCTATAGATAAACATGGCGAGGTGGTGTATCATGCAGATCAATCTAAGAGTTTATTAGCCAAGCTTTACTATGTTTAATGTTTGTTCAAAGTACCTCGAAGAACCAAAACGTTGACATGGTTACAGTGATTTGGAAATCGGTGACATGAATTCTCTAGTCTAATTTCTCGTGGTCTGAAATGAATTTGTTTTCTTTCCTACCTCACAATTTGAAAAGTAACTGCTGTATGCATGTGTTCTTTTGTTTTCATCACTTGAGTACAGTGATCTTTTATCCGGGATTCCTATAGCAGTATTGGGTTAAGTTGGCGTACAATTTGGGTATTTTATCCCTAATTTCCACGAATGAAAGAATGAGTCTTGTTTTCTATGTGATCGTGTTACCCCTGGCAACCATTGTATACCTCTCGAGGGAATCGAGCACAATTACCAGAGTACAAACAAAAATATTAATCAATAAACTTTGAAAGAGTGATGTGTGTTGATTTATGTTGCTATTATAGTACTAGCCCTGATTTTTGTTTTACAGTGGAATATTATAGAAGTTATGGTTGTTTCAAATGATAATAAAAGGAAGATGAAGGATGACCTTTACAGCACACATCACGCTGGGGTACTGCTCTCAAATGTGTGTCTCTTGTCTTGAATTAATTTTACGTGAAAAGAGGATGGTGGCTGGGAATCCATAGAGGTTATGGTGATTGTCTGTGTGCGTGTGTTAGTGTTCTTTAAAGGGGCACAGGAGTTTATGTGAGTCCATGCGTGTATGTGTGCAGTTTTGATTGGCTTCATGTGTTCATACAATTCGTGATAATGTTTTGTAAAAAAAAAAAAAAAAAAAACCGACGATGTTAATGATAATGATGTCTTCTACTATGCATGTCCACTATCACGACTATTATACATGTTATATACTGATAATGATGCTGGTTTATAGAGGCTTACTAATGATGATGGTGACGGATCACAGAAATTATAAAGATTATAAACCATAATCATCGATGACTATATCTTGATTGATTTGAACACAAAATGTATCAACCGTAATCAAATGATAACCATGATGACATAGCGCATTAACATAATGTTAATACGACTCAAATTGAAACGAAAATGTAAGCTCAAAGCGAAATTACTTCTTTGGCTGAAATAAATTTCAGTTCCCCTCTCTGCCATTCAAGAATCGACCAACGCTATTGCGAATGAAACAAGACACTACCTGTCATGTTCGGTTGACAAGAACATCTCTTATCATAACCCAAGAATAAATCACTCGAAATTACGCTCTCAAGACATAGGCAATGCCTTGATAAGATCATGCTTGACGGCCCTGATTGATACGCATGCGCATTATCAGTATCGTCTGATCGTATGGCGTGAAATATAATTGACGGGTCTCTTTCCCGCCAAATGGCCACTGAGAGAAGCAACTGAGAGAGCAACTCGTACGTGACGTCACAAAATCAAAATTTAATCAATCATAAAATTTTTATCCTTTCACGGATTTTCGTCGAACCTTCATTTTATGTTTCTTTCATGTTTCTGCTTCTATCAAATCCGGCTGAGCTTCAGGCATGTCATGGGGACTTTTCCTTTCAGCGTATTTACATTGCAATTTGCTTTTGCAACACCATACACTAAGTTTTCGTCATACTTTGAAATTTAAGCCACACAAATCATGCAAATTGTCACGACGGTGGCAAATCGAAGACAAGGATAATGTTCCGACAACCATAACCCGACATTAGGGCATCCTGTATGCATGTTTCTCCTCAAAATCATTTCCGAATCGCGTGCATCATTTCAGACCACAAAGTCACATTTCCCCCAAAACAGGTTTGTCTTTTTTTTCAGCAAAAGAAAGTTAAATGTTCCATTTATTGCGCCATCAGTCTTCGTCGGGCACGAAGCGCTTTCGATCTGGAGAAAAACAAGGTGTTTACCTCCCGGATGTGTCACCATGGTTACCATGTGCATCGCTTGGGTCGAAGGTTTGAAGAGAAGACATCAGTAGATCAAAGAGACGGACAAGTTTCTGGGACAGAGGTTGTGCTGTGAGCGAATATACAGACTGACATTTCTCTTGTTGTTGGTACGAAGCTCTCGGCATTATATTTCTTGTTGTGCATCATTTTATTTTTAACACTCCACTCGATGCTTACATTTTACAATATATCTTGCACAACATATGACATGGAATTATGATACAGTTGACCAACATTGATTCGAAACCATCCTTCATTCTTGTGATTGAAAACAAATTATGAAAAATACACTGTTTTATGAGAAAATTTGCTTCACAATTTTTTTTTTTTGCAACATGAAGAAGTATTATTGTGTATTAGATATAACCATATGAATGGTGTGTAATGGCACGGATGTGTTTAAAGATGGCCCGTCCCTTTTACAAACATCTGCAAACCCTATGAAAGTTTGCAAATATTTAGCACGCATCTTTGGAATACCAACCTTGAAATTTTAAGGTCACAGCTACTATAACTCCCGTAGAATAAATGAAAATCTAACTAGTTTTCACTGAGATTTGACTATTTTCGTGGTACGAAAAAAGAAAGCTTGATCAATTATCGAAGATTATTTCCCCCAAACCGAATAATTATTTCGCTTTGTCGACTCCAGGGAAAGGTTATATAGCCACTCTCTCTCAAATGATGACAAAGTCAAGGAACTTTCAGAATTAGGTCTGCAAAAGGGACGGGCTACCTTTAACGGCATCGACGAGGAAGATCTCCGTTTAGGAAATCTCACACATCCTTGTACCGAGCTAAGATGCCATGCAAAAGAAGAAAAAATACAGAAGTTTATGTAGTTGTGACGAATCATTTTCAACTACGTTGGATCATACCAATCGCAGTGTTTTAAAAGTTAGGGTAAATTTGTTCGTCAAATCCTTGAAACCTTAAGATGGAAGCGATGACCCCTTGAAACTACCATCCTCGCATTTGTGTTTCTTTTTCGCTGGTGATTTCAGCTTCTTGTTCTCACTTTGACAGTATCCAGCGCTGCGACTTTATCTTGTTGAGCTAGACCACACGTGTAGCTGGGGAATTTTTATCCCCTAACGACGAGATAACAGTGATATGAAAGCTGTTATGCCTCCATAACTGCTTTAAAGGGAAGGTGCAAGATTTCTTTGCGTCATTAAATTTCTTTTCGGTCCAACTGTTCCTGTCAGTGGTGACCTGCTTTTTGTTAGTTATATTTCAATCATGTCAATGACAAAATAGTCAAATAGGCTCATCGTTAAAGTAAGACCGATCGTTATTCAAAAGAAGTTCGGGCTAGTGTTTACGATAACGTATTGTTTTTAGATAATTAATTCTGATAAATGTTTAAATCTTCATTGTCAAAATATTAATTTATTCCGCACGGAAATTGATATTAGAAAAAAAAGGGGAGGAGCAGCCCCCCCCCCCCTTTTTTTTTCTCCCTCTCTCTCATTCCCTCTATCATTCTCCCCCCCCCCCCTCTCTCTCTCTCTCTCTCTTTCTCTCTCTTTATCTCTCTCACTCTTTTTATCTCTTTCTCTCTCTCATTCTCTCTATCACCCCTCCCCCTCTCTCTCTCTCTCTCTCTCTCTCACTTTCTTTTGCTCTTGGTTCACTCCCCTTTATGAAATGGTCCCCTCCATCTCTCTCTCCCGACGTCTCGCGTACTTCTCTCCCTACCTATCCCGTCGCCAGGCAGATCCAAAATGGTCCAGATGACAGATTGCTAGTCCGCTTCAACTAATTATTTGACTCTAAGTCCGGGCCTGTCGGATTTGGGCTTAGCACGCAAGCGCGGATAGACGAACTCCGCCACGAATAGAGAGCTATAGCTAGCCCCGACCCGCTCACCCAATCAGACAACCGTGACGGGTTTCATCAATCCATCTATCAGGGGCGCTTGTCGAGGATTTGGCGCAGAGCGAGTGGCGCGAACAGAGTTGCGCCCCTGATGTCGAAGTCGTCTGCGCAATATGATTTGCTTTACTTTTTTGTATGACTTATGAAATATGACGCCAATGCACGGTGCTCGAATGATCCCAAGGGCATGAGAAAGCTGGAGTAGTTTTTTGGCACATACGCCCCCCCACACACACACACACACACGACTCCCCCCCCCCCCACCCCCCCCCCCCCCCCCCCCCCCTCTGCATCCTTTCCTCTTGTGCCCACTAGTAAAGATCAATCTCTGAAAGATCAATCTCTGAAAATAAAAAAGCTAACTGTCCGAGCAGCCGGGTACCTAGAGTGTGTGTGTGTGTGTGTGTGTGTGTGTGTGTGTGTGTGTGTGTGTGTGTGTGTGGGTGTGTGTGTGTGTGTGTGTGTGTGTGTGTGTGTGTGTGTGTGTGTGTGTGTGTGTGAGGGGGGGGGTGTGAGGGGGGGGGGGGGTGTAGAGGGAAGGCGGAAGGTAGATAAAGAGGGAGAAGGATATGTAGGGAGGTAGGAGTGGGTATGGGAATGACAAGTAGACATACGTACACACGCACACGCACATACACTTACATATATACATATATTTCCTTTTATTTTGAAAATTCGTCTCAATAATAGATGGAAACTGCTTGAAAATCTGGCGGGATATGATAATCTCTGAAAAAAGAGGTTCATTTATTTACCTGATACATAGTTATAGCTCCCAAAGCTTATACTTTGATTATTAGCTAAAGCAGCATCTTGTACACATTTTGTCCCTTTTGTGTTCTACACACAATGGTGCTTACTGGGTCTGCCTGCTTTTTGTGTCTAGTATTGACGTATTGCATCATCTTTTTCCTACAAAACACAAGTTACATTTGGCCTTCATCGACATATCAATGTTTGTTACAGAGATGGGTAATTTTACTGGTGATAAAAATAATTATATTGATACGCAAGCGTGGCACGGGTCAAAAGCGCCAAGTGCGCAACTTGCCTCAGTATAGAATATGTTTAATGTAAATATGTACACTTTGATGCCTACAAAACATACTTTGATCATTCTGTCCTGGATTATTTAGTATGTGATACAGATAGCTTTGAAATTATAACTATCATGCTGCACTGGCGTTAATATACACTATGACATAACAAAAAGCTGCCATCACTTCCCTGCTTCTTTATTTATGTTAAAGCTCTTTCAAAGGGATGGATATCCATTTCTTTAAACATCATTGGTAGAATGTAAAATCAACTTTAAAAGAAGATGTTTGAATGATAAATGAATGACTCCCTCACTGGAGTACTGGTAAACTTCAGCATGTTAACAGAATGCAGGCTCTATATATATATGGCAGCTGTCGGTAATTCTTTTATGTAGATTATGGCAGTCTAATTGCTGTCTGATGGAAAACATGTATAGCGTGTGAAACAATTAGCCATTTTCGGAATGTATTCACCACTGTTCCCTTTAAAGTGCGTAGTAACGCGGTATTACAATCACATGTATCTAGTGATCCGGTTTCAATGTGTGGAACGCACTCAGAATCTGCGTTAGTTGTTGCTATTCGGACAAACGTCGGACAAGCTTTTGAGCTGACTATAAGCAGGGCATGGACCTATTATTTGATGGACTGTGCTCGGACAGACTTCCTTTGATCTACCAGGACCGCCCCCTCATAAGAATCCAAGACGTTCAGGTTATGCGCTGTATTTCTAATCAGGCAACTCCTTCCTATGGATAACAAAAGAAAATGTGGTTTGAGAAAGATGTCAACCGTCCACCCTTCGCTGGGAGTTCATAGCTGATCTTGATACAAAAACTGTGAATTGGTTTGGCGTGAGCGAAGGGAAAGTTTAATAAGATTGTAGAATTAGTAATTGGCCTGTAACTCTTTCGGACACCTCCGAACAGGAAATCGACGCTGTTTCTGTGGAAGGTGAAACACTCGATAAATAATTTACAAGATATTTTTTAGGAAATAAGATTAATTAATGTGCGATATAGAGGCATTTGTCTAATATGTGTCCCGAACACAAAGCAAATCTAGGGGACACCATGACGGTGCCGATATACACTACCATAACAAGTTTGCCCAAAAGTTTCGTAAAACTGACCTCAAAGCCCAAAAAGCTTGGTTACCATCTTGCAGAGAATTTGATTTATTCAAGAGGGCTTAAAATCCAAATTTGCTAAGATAATTTAATTATGTTTCAAATTTGGTGTGGTGCTTTTAGACAAAAGTGAACATTTATTCAGCTATGCCGCTGGACTATAGACCTTCGTCGAATTACACATCAAAAAGTGATGTTTTCAATAGTTAGGCACATTGCAGGCGTGGGTGGTACTTCCTTGCACCCCTCCCCACCCGCTCTAACAATATAATAAGAAAGTCGTGATGGTTGTGGGGAGGGGAGGACGCTGATATTTGTTCAGTAAAAAAAAAACATCTAAATGCAACATTTTATTGACATAAATAAATACCGAGATTTCTAAGAATATCCGCTTGTCGGATTATTTTTTGTCTCAAAACACGTTCCATAGGTCCGAAGTCCATCGCTGACCTTAAACCGAACATACTGATGAAGAACAACCTCCTTTGTATTGCAATTCATGTCATATTCTACGCACTTAGTTCTTCTACGGTGTTTTTTTTTTACCCTTTTGAAAAGCAATATAAAAGTTACAACCTGTTTTAAGCTGAAAGTTACTCATCATAAAGTTGGAGGAGGTCATATTTTTAGAAGCAGGTTTCGTGTTTTATGAAATATATTTCTTGTAATGATTCTTCAAATATTTAATGATTTTCACTTTTTGGACGAGCTGGACGTGATGCTTGCGTATCATATAATGAATTTAAAAACACAACAATGCAGGCTGTGTATCACACGTGCCGATTCACTAGCAACTGCCATGCGATTGATAATGCATGGTGCTTTAGGCAACTAAAACGTTGTGGGCTGACTTGTGTGATGCACAATGGTCATTCTTGTGTTCTGAATTGATTATCTGATTCACACATTTTCAGTTCCAACTTTTTCCAAAAGTGAACATTTCATTAGATATTCCAAGAGATTACAAGCATAATATAATCTTTATGAAATTACACGAAACCTGCTCCCTCAAAATTTGACATCCTTTTTCTTCATGATGTGTAAATTTCAGCTTGATTCGGGTTATAATTTGTTTGAAATGATATGTTAGAAGTGTCAATTTTTTTTTTAATATAATAGTAGGAAGAAGATGAGCTCGCAATGAGACGTACATACTCGTGTGTTCACAGAGGTGGTTAATTTACATACACCGCGTACTTTTAAAATATAGACTAATTTTATGGGACGCAATATAAGTCAACTGGTGCTGTCACGGAATCAATGGATTTCATCACAGAATCACAACAATGTATGGTTTCGATTATTCGCTGTAATTATTGTGTGGACAAACTCAATAAATCATAGTTATTCCGAGGACAAAAAAAATGTACTGAATCAATAATAATGTTTTATTTGGCGTCCCATAAACTTAGGACAGACTTGGTACACTGTTTGCGTTAAACCTCAGTTGTCAGTGAATACGAGCCGAAAACTGCACACACGTTAATCGTTCAAACTCGCGAGAGAAAGCTGTCCGAGTACTTTCTTCTCACAAGAATCATACCATTGAAAAGCGCAATGTTTACTCGTTCTTATTATTTAGAGTAAAAGAAATGGTCCGCCCGAAAGGTGGAATTGAACCACTCTGTCGCTAGACAGCTACAGGTTTGAAGCCTGCACACCACACCAGTGAAGCTCATCCGGGCACGGGGAGTGAGTACATAACGGTATTTATGCTCTCGTCCTCCACCGTGCGTACGCGGTGCGCTCGAGCGTGCGCTCTTATAGTAGTCTCTATTCACAGACCCGTTTTTATTATCGAGGCGGGTACTCGCTGGTTTGTTCCGTATGGTTTTAAGTTTAAACCAATAACAAAGTTGAATCCAGCTTTAATCCTTTAATGAATAGTTTTTATTTATTGTTTTTTTTTATATTACTCTATGTCATATTTTGTGGGATGCTTCATCAGAACATGCGCTCAGAAGTAACATACTACTTAAAAGTTTCATTTTTACGACTCTCTCTCTCTCTCTCTCTCTGTCTTCCCGATTGTTTGCTCTCTCCCTGCTACTTCTACTACTACATCTACTGCTACTTGTAATACTATTACTACTTCTTCTTCTACTACTACTACTACTACTACTACTACTACTACTACTATAACTACTACTACTACTATTACTACTACTACTACTACTACTACTACTACTACTACTACTACTACTATAACTACTACTACTACTACTACTATAACTACTACTACTACTACTATTACTTCTTCTTCTTGTACTTGTACTACTTCTATTATGACTGCTGCTGCTACTTTTACAATGACACACAAGGACTGATCTTGCAATCGATAGAAGTAAGAATGCTGGGCCATCTATGTGAAGTTTCCATTCCAAACTACCATATCCAATAAAGGGGTTGGCTGCAGTAGACTAGTCATGCTCAGTGTACCCTCCGCCTCGCCTTTGGGATGGAGGCAGAAAAGAGAAGAATGCAAGAGTGACTAGTCTTGTGAGTACTAGACTCTTATCTTTAAGTTTGAATTAACCATGTCCAAAAGCCTGGAACCAAGCCTAATTGATTTTCCTGCCATACAGGGTCGTAGTACAAGACCCTCTTCGTCGTAAGAAGAAGCGCATCGCGTTATATTTTTATGGCAAGATGGTTGACGTAAAATTAAAACAATGCCGTGGAACATGATTACCTTACAAGCGCGATCCTGGCCTGAAAAGAATATCAGAACTGTGACTGGGAATGTGAGGACGAGATTGGGAACAGGGCAAGGTGAGTTGAGACGAGATGACCCGGTGACATGACCTTCACCCATAATGCCTCTGTTATCACACGCATATCACGCCTCCGGCTGGAATTATTATCATTAATATTATGATTGGCTTCTGCACACACGTACACTGACGAATAGGCCCACAAGGATGTGGCACTGGCAGCCTTATTTAAAGGGGCTCAGATTTGTTGTCTACCCCATGTTTTCCGCCCCCCCCCCCCCTCTTCCATTCCCTCCTTCTCTCGCATGCGATGTCCCCTTCCCCCCCCCCCCACCTTTTTTTTTTCTCTCTCTCTCTCTCTCTCTCTCTCTCTCTCTCTCTCTCTCTCTCTCTCTCTCTCTTCCTCTCTCCTCCCCCTCTCTCTCTGTCACTCTCTCCTCCCCCCTCCTCTCTCTCTCAAAGCTCTCTCTCTCTCTCTCTCTCTCTCTCTCTCTCTCTCTCTCCCTCTCTCGTAACGTCTAAGTAAAGTAACATTTTCATCTTCCTTTGCAACATTTTTTGCAGATTATTTTTAAACTAATCTTACTTACCTTCAACCCTTTGTGCACCAGATAACCTACTGCTCTATTGGAATTTTGTATATTACTTGTGAGAAGAAAAAAAAATCACATGCGGCAAGCAAATTAAGAGTTGATACTTCAAAGATTTGATACTTTAAACAATATTGTGCAGCCTATAATAGTGAAAAAATGAAAGCACAGTGATGTTGATTAGATTCCTTTATGATATGTTGTCACATGTATATTGAAATATATTGAAATATTGATACGTCAGAGATGTTTAAACAATGTCTTCTTCATACTGTTCTTCTCCATTTCTCACGCTATGTCGTCTCACCTGCGTGCAATTTTATTATTAAATGCCGAACATTTTGCAGATCATTTTATTATCAAGTGAAAGGTTATGGAAAGTTTTACCGTCACGTACGGTATGCATATTTTCTTCTTCATGTCTGTATTATTCACGACTGACTGTTACTATCGATGCATCGCATCAGTCTTCAGAGAGAAGCCCACCTCAGAGATGAAAGACGGTTGGAAGTGAGAATGACTGTCACATCCAGAGCAACCATAAAAATGAGGATGATGAGCGGTTGCCATGGTAACAGAAATGTAATAAAGCTCCCGCGCAATAACTTTTACAATAAACTTTGGAAAAGGGTGGGGGTGGGGCGCTCAATATTCGAGCTATACCATGTATACGCGCGAGAAGCGGCATCAAAACATTTTACAACAAACTTTTACGAGGTCCGCTTCGACCCAGATTTATGTCTGCTGCCAACTCACTACGCCTTCAGGAGAAGCTCCAGTAGATGGTACAGTAAGTACAAAACAGCTTTCCTGTAAAGACGGAGGCCACTTGCACAACTCCCAGCCAAGTCTAATACCAGAGGTAATACTAATACCAGTGCAGATACCACAATCAAGGCCAATATGCTATTGCAATGATCAATCGAGAAATGATACCAATGATAAGACCAAACTGTACTAACACACTTAAAAGCTCATGCTGATTACCAAAATCCAATAAAATTTTAATTCAAATATCATTATAAATTCTAATAGTAGCGGCAGTGGGAATGTGCTATAACGATGTGTCCAATATTCATGATGACACGTGCTAATTTTGTGCGACATTATCATGAAATGTGGTATAATTTCGCATTTGTGATCTTGTTTGTTTCCTCTTAACGTCTGAAATGTAAAAAGAACATAGAACGTGATCATCCTTAGAGAGTTAAATATCAACAAACTCATCGGGGGTTTAGTTGGTATCCATCTAGTATCACTGGTATTTAGCATTGGTTCGTTTTTTGTGAAAACGGTGTCCCAGGCCTGCCTCTGTCCTGCGTGCATAAAAATCAGAAGATGGTTCATATAAAAATAACACACCGTGTCGGGTTTTCCGTCTGATGTGTTGCGGCGTAATTGTGGTTTGCACGAGGTAGCTATGATTTGTCTCTTGCTGTTCATCTCACGACACTTGATGTTTATGGCGTTGTTTTCATTCCGACGAAATTTATCAATAAACATCTCCGCCCGGCGTTGTAGCGAAATCACACCGTCCGGATTATTGGCTATTCATTCAACTCGGCCCGCGGAATGGATTGACAAAAAGGATAAGGTGTATGCTCCCAACTCCCTGGGTGATGGGAGCGGGAGAACACAGTTTGATTTAAGATATTTTAGTGAGAAATTGTGGCGGTTTTTAACGCCCCCCTCCCTCCACCCTCCCCCCCCCCCCACACACACACTCACTCACCAACCCCTGTCCCACCATCTGATTTAATGTAATCAAAGTTGCATCGAAAAAAAAAAAACAGAAATAAAGAGTAATAATGAGTGCATTGACATGGGTTTATGAATAAAGCGGGTACAACAATTATCTTTCAAGGTGATTAGATAAGAAATACAAACCAAACATGACGTCATCCTTTAACTTTGTGATGTGTCGATTTTGGCTTGATTCGGGCGGTGACTTGTTTTCGATAATCTTTCGAATGTACCGATGTAGGTTTAGGGCATGTAGGGACCACTTTTTACATTTTACTTTTAAATGTTTCTAGCTCTGAGATTCATTTATTCTTTCATTACATCAATTTTTCGTTATATTTGTTAAACTGTGTATTTTATTGAATTTTATATCATTTATTTCACTCATGTTTATTTTAAGCCAACTATGTTTTATATTTTAGTTGCAATTAATGAATGAACCAATCCATTACAAATACCTTGTGCAAAAAGGTTTCCTACTTTTTTTGGTCAAAAATCAAATCTTTATTTTTAAAATCTATAGGAATTTTTTTTTCATTTCTTTAACTCTTCATATACCAGTGATGTATTTGTGCACAAGTAATGCATGCAAAACCCGTGGAGCAGCAGTTAATCTGGCACACAGAGGATTAAACTTGAAACTGGGACAGGAAAGCTGGAAGGGGGCGCTAAACATGGAATATTAATCTCTATCCTAGATAACGCTGTGTGTGCGCCAGAAATAAACGCCTTCAGCTGGGTAGGGTTTATATGAATTGTGCCAAAATACACCAATACCTCAAAGTTATATTAAAAAAAAATGACGAATCCATTAAGATGGAAGAAGATGGAATCTTCTAATAGGGGTGATCTGATGTGACAATTGACATACGTTAGCCAGACGAGTTACACAAGCCCGAGCGAGCGCAAGGCGTGTAGCTCGCCCTAGTCCCGGGGGCGCGGTAGGCGGGCTAGAGGGGCGTGAAATACGGGCTCGGGTCTCCGATATGGCGGCCCTTAGAAACTATAAATCTTCCTCATAATTGTTCTCCCCTTTTTCTCCATCCATATCTCCCTCTCTCTCTCTCTCTCTCTCTCTCTCTCTCTCTCTCTCTCTTTCTTATTTTTTTCTCTCTATGTATCTGTCTCAATTTCATCTTCTCTCTTTCTATCCTCATTCTTACTATGTATTTCTTATTTGTTTATTTTTTGTCCGCCATTTTTTGGTGTATGTGTGTATACGTGTGTCTGTGTTTGTGTCTCACACTCACTATCTGACTCTCTCTCTCTCTCTCTCTCTCTCTCTGCACCTCTCTTTCCACGATGGACGTTACACAACTCATCTTCTTCACCTTTTCTAATATCTCCTCTCTTTCTCTCTCTCCCTCTTCTTCTTCTTCTACTTCTTCTTCTTCTTCTTCTTCTTCTTCTTCTTCTTCTTCTTCTTCTTCTTCTTCTTCTTCTTCTTCTTCTTCTTCTCTCTCTCTCTCTCTCTGTGTCTCTCTCTCTCTCTCCCTTCTCCCTCTCTCTCTCCCTCTCTATCTTTCTCTTCTTCTCTCTCCCTCTCTCTCTCTCCCTCTCTTTCTCTTTTTTTATCTCTCTTAGTACCTCTCTCATTTCGGTTGGGATACATTCTCTTCAAGGCGAGATGCGTAATCGATCTCGATTTTTTTTTACCAGTGCCACTTTTCATGATCACGTGCAGCACGTCCTAATGAGAATTTTTTTTTTTTTTTTTTTTTTTTTTTTGGGGGGGGGCGGGGTGTTTTTAAGATCGGCGTACGTGCAAAATACCTCCCACTTATATCGTGATTCAACACATACGATATCATGCGAAGAGGATGGAATAAAATAAAACAATGCAATATTCATCTTTATTTTAATTTGTTCATTAATATGGTTGATATTGACACAGACGCATGATAGGTGAGGGGGGGGGGGGGTGAAGAAAGGGTTGCGGATTGGCTATTGGCTAAATTATGCGGAGATGCCATTCCATACGCAAGATAGTCATTGCGAACATCGAGAGACTTTTAACCCATTTTGGAACCAAGTACCATGTGTGGTTTGAGACTATAGCTTTTGAAATAAAGTATTCAAAAAGATGCATTACATGAAAAAGAAGTGTTTCAAATTCTGCACAAAATCAATTCGTTTTCGTCGTTTAGCAACGAGTATTACCTTCACAATGATTTTTCGAAGGAAAATAAAAGTAAAATGATCAACACAAATCTTCAAATTGGCATCTCATGGTCTCGAAATTAACACAATCACTGCTATGAATGTTTTGAAGTTGGAATACTTTTCCAAGGTAGGCCTGTATGTACGTTCCGTAACGATGAAAATGTGATTTTCCTTTCTTTTTAGTGATGTCAGTTATTTTGAAAATAAAATAATGATCAGTCTTGCGCTAAAACTGATCTGGACCCCGAATGATTTGTAAAGCTGGCGTTCATAAGTGCGAACACTCTTATCATGGCTGATAATTCAGTTAAAGATTTTTTTTTTCAATATTACTGCTCTCCACACAGGAGAAAAGCATTCTCGTGCCCTCGGGATGCTGCAGTTTACAAGAGATTGTTCCCATGCCCAGTAATAGCTAACCACGTGACCACAATGTATTACGCTCCCCAGGGGAGTGGAGATGGTGCAATTTAATGTTTTTGAGGTTGATTCTGTATTTCGTATTTAGCAAGGCTCAGGTCCGTATCGTACTTTAGTTCAATCTGTGGAATGATTTATGCAAGGTAGAGTATCACCTGATAGGAAAACAATAAAAACAATTATTATTCATGTATTTATTACATGTTGTAGAAGGGGTGTGTATGCATAATGGATGTTGTCTCATGCAGAAATGAATATAATTTGACAATTATTTTCGTCCGCAAATGCCTTGAACAACATAATCAAAGTCTCGCAAAAAAGAGCTTTACTTTTAAAGGGCATATACTGTACTGGGAAGGCAAAAAAGCCTTCAAATGTAATTGTAAGCAATCTTCTTGCCAATTGTCTTAGATTCATGTATTGTCTATTTTAGAAGCTTGCTGAAAATTATTTGCCCTAAAATGATCCACATATGGAGTAATCAATGATTAATGATTAAATCCTCAAAATGTTCAGCCCGAACATTTTGAGTATTTGTGATTTAATCACTCATTACTCCAAATGTAGATCATTTCATCAAGCTTCTTAAATAGACAATACATAAATTTAAGACCATTGGCAAGAAGATTGCTTACAATTACATTTTGAAGGCCTTTTTTGCCTTCCCAGTACAGTATATGCCCTTTAAAGGCTACACAGTCATGTAGAAGGTCAAGGAAAGAGCTGAATACCATTAGCTGCATGATCCTGCAATGTGCGACATTATCCTGAAAAACATGATTTTTTTATATTATATCACATCAACATCAACACTATATCACATCAATCACTAGTGATTTTACACATTTAAATGTTAGTACAAACTCATATAATTCTGTTCTGAGAAAGACGCAAAATGCATGGTAAATCCTCAGCAAACTATATAAACCACACCTAACATTTTAATTATCCCTCTTTTAACCTTTTGAAAATCAACTTTGTCAAATCAACTGTCAAGATATACTAAAAAAGGGTTATTTTGTACCATTACTAAAGCGCAAAAGCGCATACACGGCACGTTATAATTCGAAGCATCCCTTCAGCTATATGCCATGTATACTGTTGCCCCGCACGATCAGGATTATAGATAAAAGGGTTTTAATAGCGCGGCGTGTTTTACGTCAATTTGGAGGCCGATTATCCTCAACTTTTGAAATTATATCATGCGTATTAAAGACGGTCTCCTTCGGGGACCCCTTTCTCGCTGCTCATCCTTGTTGTCTTCTCGCTGCCTCGATCTCCTCCCCTGTCTCTTGAGAGATGGACTGGAAGTGATCTTATCTGGGCTGGAGGTTTTCCACGGCCGGCCGGCCGGGCGATGCTGACACCCAGTTAATGATCCGGTATTAGGGTCTCATCGCAAGGCATTAACCAACCTATGTACCGGTCGTGTTCGGCTCAGCCATTTTCGTGAAATTTATACCAATTCCCGGAGATGTCCAGTATTGCTTGCCGTAGCTGGGTAATATCGTACTCCAGTTATAAAACTGACATTGTCGCTATATCAAGGAAGAGAGAAATGATATTCTTACATAGGCCTGCATAACATATCGCCAAGGGAATTGATTATCATCTTCCTACTCTCTCTCTCTCTTCTCTCTCTCTCTCTCTCTCTCTCTCTCTCTCTCTCTCTCTCTCTCTCCCTCTCCCTCTCTCTCCCTCTCTGTCTGTTTGTCTGTCTGTCTGTCTCTTACGCTCCCGCTTTATTTTTTTTTCTCATTTTGTCTTCCCCTCTTATCTTTTTCCATATTCTACCCCCATATTCTCTCTGTCTCTCTCTCTGTCTCTCTCTCTGTCTCTCTCTCTGTCTCTCTGTCTCTCTCTCTCTCTCTCTCTCTCTCTCTCTCTCTCTCTCTCTCTCCTCTCTCTCTCTTGCTATTTTCATTTTAAGATAAATCCTTGAAAAGTCCTACCCTTTTATGTAAATTCTGATCTCTTTCATTAAAAATAATACAGCTGCATCATGAGCAAAAATTCTATATATGTCGGTGGTTTTAATTTTAGTGCAAAAATACAGTTTATCATTATATTTTGAAGCATTTATTTTCATACTCGTCTTTAACTCTGAGTCCTCATCTCCTTCTTGTCTCTCTCTCCCTAATTCTTCTGCTTCTTTAATTATTCTGTATTTTAATTAGAATATCCACCCCACCCCACCCCAACAACCTTACCCCCAACCCCCCTATGGAACTTGATGGGTGTTCCTCAACACACTGCCGAAGTGTAATCATTTCTAAAATGCACAAAAGGCAGCCAAACTTTTCCCCACATCATGCTGAGTGAGAGCTTCAAAAGGTTGACCAGAATCATTAAGGTGGTCGTTTTCTGTTGCTCCGTGGCCGATGAATTCGATCGTCGACGCTGAAATTCGAGGACCTGCGATCTCGTAAACACGTTGGAAACGTACAACGCGACGGCTCGCGTTTCGGCGGGCTAATAAAACTGATGAGGACACAAAACGCTCTCCATGATCAGAGGAGAGAAACTATGCTACAGGGTGTGTCAAAGGAAGTCAGAAGTCAGACCCCCCCCCCCCCCCCACCACCACCACCACCACCACCCTTTACTCTCTCTCTCTCTCTCTCTCTCTCTCTCTCTCTCTCTCTCTCTTTCTCTCTCTCTCTCTCTGTCTGTCTGTCTCTGTCTCTGTCTCTCTCTCTCTGTATGTCTGTGTGTCTATCTGTCTCTCTCTCTCTCTGTCTCTCTCTCTCTCTCTCTCTCTCTCTCTGTCACTATATGTCTCTCTCTTGAGTCTATCTCCCTGAGTGCGAGACTATGTAAGATGATACAGCTTATGATATTTAGAGTTTAATATCAATTTCGTTTTGGGGTAGAATTTGCTGTAGGATGTAGGATTCGGGTTAGAATGATTTCGGGTGAACATGGTGTACGGAGTTGGGTACATGTTAGCGCATGTTGAAGTTTGTGACGTTCCATGTTTCGAGTTTCAAGATAATTGGTTTCCACATCATTCACTAAAAACATTCTATTTAATTTAAAACACAAATTGAAAAACAACGAGACATACTTGTGGACAAGTATAAGGTGGTCTGCATTGGCAAATTTATGCTCTGACATGGGCTGGAAAATGCACGGTGATATGGACCTTCAATCGTGACACCATCTATTCATAAGCAATCAGAGACTCCGCTCAAGAAAGCTCAGAGTGCACCTACAATGTCTACTAATGTACATTTCAGAGACATGCCTAAATGGTTACATGTATATTGTGCTAACATGTAATTAAGAGCCACGTAAGATAAAGGGGCGAGAGAAAACGAATGGGAAAGAAAATCTCAAAGAGAAAGACAAAGTGAGGGATAGAACAGAAGAAGGTGGCAAAAGAAACATTGTAAAAGGAATGCGAAAATTTACTCTACCCACTCCAGGAATCGAACCGGGGGCCTCGAGATCTTAAAACGCGGCGCCTTACCAATTGAGCCACACATCTTCCCATTCACTTAACACGTAATGCCCAGCAGGGGCTAGAATAATTAAGAAATTGATATTCAAGATGAAATTTCGCCATGATCGCGACATCTGATTAAAAAATAAAGATGACGTCCCCGAAAGCTAGTAGACTCAGCTACAACATACTAAAATTTCAGAGTAACAGAATTGAACATAAACGAGATACAGCTCCTAGAAGATCGTCATGTCATTTAATAAATACCCCTTCCATTGACATAACACGTACTTACGATCGATTTTGACATTAATGTCTATAATCAAATTTATACCATGAAGATAGAATCCTATTGAAATATTAGGGCTACTTTCTCATAGAGCAATGTCTCAGCTATCACATACTGAAATTTGGAACAAAATTGACCAAAGATTACTGAGATACGCAAGAACGGGTAAAAAAGTTTATGACGTCATACATGAAAATTGATTTTTTCGATTCATATGGCAATATGATGACGTTACGATGTATTTAACGACCAAATGATACATGAAATAGCATCTACAGTTCCCACTCTTTCAAAATATGAAAAAAAAATTGGGGGTCACCAGCCATTCTGAGGAGCTATGGCCGATTGAAGGTGGTCATGTTTTTGCACACAAAAACGTATTGACGCACGCGCGGACTTTGAACTTTGACGCACCCGCACGACCTTATTATTGCATAGAAATGGCTCAAAATTTCAGGATGTGTTGTTTGCAGTGTCAGAAACATGAATCCAGTGAAAAAACGGTTTTCCGACGTTGCGTTTGCTAAACGCACGGAAAAGCGCGCGCGCGCGCGCGTACGCGCGGAAATTTGAAAAATGCTAGAAATGGCCTCAAACATATGCAAAACAATTTCTAGTTGATTTGGAGCATTTTTTTATTTTACGTGCGCGTTAATGCACTAACGTACGCGTACGCGCGCGTTTTTTTTCATTGAAATTAATTGTCTTGTCATTAATTATATACATGCCAAATTTCATTACACAGAGATGAACGGTTTTAGAGCTACATGAGATAATCGATTTTCATTAAATTGCTCGTGCATGACGTCACGATTACGTAATGACCTTGAAAATGTTGCTGGACCATGTTCACATATATACCTATACATGATGAACATTTGATGAAACATGGTCCATGCATTGTTGAGATATCCATGTCACAAAAAATAGGAATAAAAATAAATAATAACGAGACATACTTGTGGACAAGTATCAGGTGGTCTGCATTGGCAAATTCATGCACAGACATGGGCTGGAAAATGCACGGTGAACTATAGACCTTCATTCGTGACACCAACTATCCATAAGCAATGTGAGACAGCGCTCAAGAAAGCTCATAGGGCACCTATTATACTAAAATTTCAGAGAATTTCCTAAATGGTAACATGTTTATGCTAACGTGATTAATAGTCATGTAAGAGAATGGGGTGAGAGAAAAAAGAATTGGAAAGAAAATCTCAAAGAGAATGACAAAGTGAGGCATAGAACAGAAGAAGATGGCAAAATAAACATTGCAAAAGGAATGCAAAAGTTGACCCTACCCACGCCAGGAATCGAACCGGGGGCCTCGAGATCTTAAAACGGCGCCTTACCTATTGAGCCACAAATCTTCCCATTCACTTAACACGTAATGCCCAGCAGGGGCTAGAATGATTAAGAAATCGATATTCAAGCTGAAATTTCACCATGATCCCGACATCTGATTAAAAAATGGAGATAACGTTCCGGAAAGCTCGTAGACTCAGCTACAACATACTGAAATTTCAGAGTGAAAGCTTGACATATTAGTGAGATACATCTCCTAGAAGCTCGTCATGTCATTTCATAAATACCACTTCCATTGACATAACACAGAAGTGCGATTTTGACATTCATGCGTATAATGAAATTTACACCGTGAAGACGTCATCAAAATGAAAGTGAAGGCAACTTTTACTATGGAGCGAGGTCTCAGCTACAACATACTGAAATTTGGGAGAAAATTGACCATGAATTACTGAGATACACAAAAGCGGGTAAAAAAGTTCATGACGTCATACATGAAAAATCATTTTTTCGATTCATATGGCAATATGATGACATGAACATAAATTTAAAAGGTAAATCGAACATTAAATCATATCTACATTTCCCACTCTTTCAGAATATTGAAAAAAAATTGGGGGTCACCGGCCATTCTGAAGAGCTATGGCCGATTGAAGGTAGTAATGTTTTTTGCAATATTTGCACACAAAAACGTATTGACGCACGCGCAGACTTTGAACTTTGACGCACCCGCACGACCTTGTTATTGCATGGAAATGGCTCAAAATGACAGGATGTGTTGTATGTAGTGTCAGTAACATGAATCCAGTAAAAAAACAGAATTTTGACGTTTTGTTCGCGTTACGCACGAAAAAACGCGCGAACGCGCGCGCACGCGCGGAAATTTTTGAAATGCTAGAAATGGCCTGAAACATATGCAAAACAATTTTGAGTTGATTTGGAGCATTTAAAATTTTGCAAGCGCGTTTTTGCACTAACGTACGCGTACGCGCGCGTTTTTTTTCAATGAAATTAATTAGCTACTCATTAATTATATGCATGTCAAATTTCATTACACAGAGATGACCAGTTCTAGAGCTACATGAGGTAATAGTTTTTCATTAAACTGCTCGTAGATGACGTCACGATGACGTCATGACCTTGAAAATGTTGCTGTAACATGTTCACATATATGTCCATACATGATGAACATTTCATGAAATATGGCCTATGCATTGTTGAGATATCCATGTCACAAAAATTTGGAATAAAAATAAATAAATAAATAATAAAGAAAGAAAATTCTAACGAAATTAAGAGGTGATCTGTCGTTGGCGACAGACCACCTAATAATAACGAGACATACTTGTGGACAAGTATAAGGTGGTCTGCATTGGCAAATTCATGCACTGACATGGGCTAGAAAATGCACGATGATATGGACCTTCAATCGTGACACCATCTATTCATAAGCAATCAGAGACTCCGCTCAAGAAAGCTCAGAGCGCACCTACAATGTCTACTAACGTACATTTCAGAGACATGCCTAAATGGTTACATGGACATTGTGCTAACATGTAATTAATAGCCACGTAAGATAAAGGGGCGAGAGAAAACGAATGGGAAAGAAAATCTCAAAGAGAATGACAAAGTGAGGGATAGAACAGAAGAAGATGGCAAAAGAAAACATTGTAAAAGGAATGCAAAAATTTACCCTTCCCACTCCAGGAATCGAACTGGGGGCCTCGAGATCTTAAAACGCGGCGCCTTACCAATTGAGCCACACATCTTCCCATTCACTTAACACGTAATGCCCAGCAGGGGCTAGAATGATTAAGAAATTGATATTCAAGATGAAATTTCGCAATGATCGCGACATCTGATTAAAAAATAAAGATGACGTCCCCGAAAGCTAGTAGACTCAGCTACAACATACTAAAATTTCAGAGTAACAGAATTGAGCATAAGCGAGATACAGCTCCTAGAAGATCGTCATGTCATTTAATAAATACCCCTTCCATTGACATAACACGTACATACGATCGATTTTGACATTAATGTCTATAATCAAATTTATACCATGAAGATGGAATCCTATTGAAATACTAGGGCTAATTTCTCATAGAGCAATGTCTCAGCTATCACATACTGAAATTTGGAACAAAATTGACCAAAGATTACTGAGATACGCAAGAACGGGTAAAAAAGTTTATGAAGTCATACATGAAAATTGATTTTTTCGATTCATATGGCAATATGATGACGTTACGATGTATTTAATGATCAAATGATACATGAAATAGCATCTACAGTTCCCACTCTTTCAAAATATGAAAAAAAAATTGGGGGTCACCAGCCATTCTGAGGAGCTATGGCCGATTGAAGGTGGTCATGTTTTTTGCAATATTTGCACACAAAAACGTATTGACGCACGCGCGGACTTTGAACTTTGACGCACCAGCACGACCTTATTATTGCATGGAAATGGCTCAAAATTTCAGGATGTGTTGTTTGCAGTGTCAGAAACATGAATCCAGTGAGAAAACGGTTTTCCGACGTTGCGTTTGCTAAACGCACGGAAAAACGCGCGCGCGCGCGCGTACGCGCGGAAATTTAAAAAATGCTAGAAATGGCCTCAAACATATGCAAAACAATTTCTAGTTGATTTGGAGCATTTTTTTATTTTACGCGCGCGTTAATGCATTAACGTACGCGTACGCGCGCGTTTTTTTTCATTGGAATTAATTGTCTTGTCATTAATTATATACATGCCAAATTTCATTACACAGAGATGAACGGTTTTAGAGCTACATGAAATAATAGATTTTCATTAAATTGCTCGTGCATGACGTCACGATTATGTAATGACCTTGAAAATGTTCCTGTAACATGTTCACATATATACCTATACATGATGAACATTTGATGAAACATGGTCCATGCATTGTTGAGATATCCATGTCACAAAAAATAGGAATAAAAATAAATAATAATAATAATAATAATAAAGAAAGAAAATTCGGACAAAAACAAGAGGTGATCTGCCATGGCATGGCAGACCACCTAATAATAAAGAAAGAAAATTCGGACAAAAACAAGAGGTGATCTGCCATGGCATGGCAGACCACCTAAAAATCAAAGAAGAGTGCAGAAGAATGCGTGTAAATTGGATCCTTTGATAAAACGTAGATTTTAACAAACAAAGGGTATTATATAGCCTATTTATCATTTTTTTTTATTTTGTGCAACGGGTATATAATCAAACAGGAGAATAAACCATCAGTTTGTTGTCATCACGATATCTGCTACTTTCCACGTCTATCTTATGTTTACACTTTCCCCTCGATAACATTCTCAGGCACCTTCATATATTTCATCCCATAGATGTATATGTTGTGTACTTTACAATGAGTTTAAATAGGTGTCTAATATTCAAACCTCTGCGTGTCAGATACAGATCTGCTCTATGGGATTTAGTGCATGCATGTCCGTTAAAATAATGACATCTAGAGTTAATAAGCTCTGTTATTTCCCACAAGCTATTTAAGTAACGTATATATTGTGTTTGTAAAGCAAGTACTGTACAATGTATACGTATAATCCAAATGATCTCTGTTCCCATCAACTCCCATTCCCACGGCCCAAGGAACATAAAAGTACAATTAGCATTAGTTAACATCACTGAACATGATGATTATAACTAGTATGTCAAGTGCAGTGTGGTAAATGATATTGAAATAAAATGCTCACATATAATAGATTAAATTCAGTGAGAGTAAATCATCTCCATGTGTATTGACAAATCAATGCTGAAGGTTTAAATATAAGGGATAAACGAAGTAATGATTACGGGTCGTATTGATGGCAGGACATTTTTCTGTCAACATCACCGGACGTGGATTTCGTTCAAATTGAATTTCTACAATTACATTGTTTTAACACGATTTCTGATATCCTGAAGTCAAACGACAATTCGACGCATGGTCGTTGCTGAACGACACTTCATTGATTAGTCTGCACCACGAATTGTCATCATGGTCATAGCCTTGAATCCTTTATATGCCAGACATTATGCTTAGTGGGAACTGTGTGTGTTACTTGTGGGAAGAGTCACATTTATCACACAACAATTCCAGGCTTTTTCTTGGGACGCCGTGTACCTGCGCGCTGGCATGATCTGATCCGCCTTTCCACAGGCTGAGAATAGCCCAGCAGACAGCTAGCATGGCGCTCAGAAAGCCACGGTAGAATGAAACTCTTTTTCGTACAAACAAACAGTCGTTCGCCAGCAATAAGCCCGCCATGAAAAACCTTCATCCTCCACAAATAAACAGCCGGGGGATCGGTCGCCATCTTGCCTCTTCCAGCAACCCCCATCTCTCTTTCTTTCCTTCTTTCTTTCGTACCTTATTTTGATTTCTCTTTTTTTGTTTCCCGTCCACCCTCTCTTCAAAGCGATAGAGATGTCCCTGCGAATGATGATGTCTTCTTTCCTCTGCCTCCTCCTATCCGCCTTCGCAGCCGACCGGGCCCGCACGCCAGCTGGGGTATGATGGGTAGGACGATGCACGCCGCTCGCAGAAATCGTAGTCTTTTATCTCCAGTCCTAAATTCATCCAGAGGATTAAATAATGCATGATTAACTTTTTCCTTAAATATAAAAGTCTCGGATTCAATCATAAGTAATCTGCTGACTGATAAACCTACGCTGTTTGATCTTTAACATGAATTATTTAAATTTGTTTGATTCATTTTAATGTCGATGCAAAGGATGCCATGGAAATTGCTTTTCGGCCAACATTATTATAAAAGATGAAACGAATTGTCACTTTTCAAAGGGAAATTATGTCACAAAAAATCTGTTAATCATCGTATTGCGTGACAATTTATTGATAACTGTGTCTGGGAGAGAAGGTTAGCGACCACTTGGGTGAGAAGTGATGTTAATGGTAAATGACGAGAAACGGAGACGCTCGGGATGATGAGGATTGACGAGGTCTGAGCGAGTCTCTGAGACGGGCCCAGCCGGCCGGAGACGGGCGGGAGGATGAGGATTCGTCGCCTCGTTCTGGGAGGGGGTCGAACGTGCAGGCGAAGAGTGAGATGGAAGCGTTTTGTTGTTGTTAAGAGAAGTCGCTCTCTCTCTCTCTCTCTCTCTCTCTCTCTCTCTCTCTCTCTCTCTCTCTCCCTCTCTCTCTCTCTCTCTCTCTCTCTCTCTCTCTCTCTCTCTCTTCATCTCTCAATCTCTCTATCTCTTCCTCTCTCTCTCTCTCTCTCTCTCTCTCTCTCTTCCTCTATCTCTCCAGCTACCGCTCTGTCTCTTCCTCTCTCTCGCTCGCTCTTTCTCTATCTCCCCCTATCTCTCCCTAGTATACAAACCCCTCTCTCTCTTTCTCTCTCTATCTTTCCAACCTCTTTCTCTCGTTGCTCTCAACTGTCTGACTAATGAGTTTAGTGCCCTCAATTCTATACATCTTAAGATATTCCAAGGAACTAAATGATAAAGTATTCTCCCTCCTCTTGTACGTTTTCATTAATGCGCTTTAAGACTGATTAATGCTAACATAATGATGTCATGAAGAGTTGTTTCCTCAAATCGAAATAGATGAAATAATCATTGTTCACGATAAAACTTTTTTAAAAGGCGAGTATTGTCAGCGAATAAACAGTCTCAATATTTTCTTATCGTAACAAAACGTTAAGCTGAGGCCTATACTTTCTTAATATATCCGCCAAAAGATGTAAATCTTGCCCTTTGAAAACAATTATCATGAAATGAACTCTAAGAACATTTAAATCACGGTTTGTGTTCATTGGGAAGTGCACTAAATATCAAAGACAAAGACAAAATACATAATACCATGCAGTATAACATAATTGCTATTGTCTGTATCCCGTGAAGCTGTGGGATTACGTCGGCAAGCAATCCTCACACACAGCAAGCATTGTAACTTTACAGTGGTGAAGTCGAAAATCTGAAGACCTGATAAAAAAACAAAGATCCTGCAAAAATATGGGTTCCGTTTCCATTTTCAAAAGAAAGGTATCGCCATTGATTTAGATAGTCACAAATACAGCAATATGTTCATAATTATTATGGTGAGTGTTAAAACATGAAAATATAAATTCATCTCTTTATCTATTGCTTTTATATTCATCTTTCACCCCATAAGTTGGTCAGGCGTTCTGAAAGAATACAATCACAGCCATGGCCTTTGTCTTTGGTATTAGGGAAGGCTTAACAAATTCATATACTTAGACGAGTATAGTCATGATGGTATGAACATATATGGGGAATTTCCTATATTCAGAATCTGAGAGAACAGCTTGAATAATAAAGACCTTTTTTGTACAATTTTAAAATAAGAATGCATACACAGACAGCCATGTTCAACCACGACGTCATCTTGTTTCATGAATTTCAATACAGCAAATTCCAAAGTAATTGTTCTTCTTGTCCAATCTTAATCAAACCTGTTGCAATCGACTTCTCCAATTTGCTCTGTTATTTTTGGCAACAACGTTACATTGAGTTGGGCATCCATTTTAGTGGAAATCTTAGAATCGGACTTAAACATTCTTGGAAAAGATTCGATGAAGCTGTACAAAAGTAACTGAACGCCTTTTTAATCAAAATTTGTAAAGTGTTTATTTTTGCCCTTCTCTATGTGTGTTTTCTTTATGTGTTTTCTCTCTCTCTCTCCCCCTCTCTCTTACTCCCTCTCTCTCTCTCTCTCTCTCTCTCTCGCTCTCTCTCTCTCTCTCTCTCTCTCTCTCTCTTTCTCTTTTTCCCCTCGTTATTCTGAGGCGGGAGAGGTTGTCTCGAAGAAATAATGTTCTTCAACTTCTATCTTCTTTCCATGTCATGTTAAGTGATGGCATGTTTTAAAGCGACGGAAACACGAAGCACCCGTACGCAAAACATTATAACAAGAACAACCCCGAATACGACCGAGGGCAGAGAAGAATCAATGGTGAACAGCCAGGAATGCTCTTAGTGAAATCTGAACAGTTGCATTACGTGAGAAAGACGAGTCTTCTAACACGCGTATATCGTCTTTTATGTAGACTCGAGACAGAACGGTTAAGATGTACGACGAAGAACCTTCCACACGTTACGCCATTCGAAAATAGTTGAAGCAACGTCTCTGACTTTCAAAATAAACAGATCTCTAGAAGGCTTTTCTCTTTCTTTTCTTTTTTTTTTTCTTCATGCTTTCCTCGCCTCGACTAGAGAAGGGACATCTATTTTAGTTCGCCTGTAAATTATTTGGGATGACTTATCGCTTCGCTTTAAATTGTATGTGATTGTCACCACCGTTTTCTTTTACATTGTACATGCATGCTCTAAACAAACACCGGAAATTAGAAAATAATTATACTTTCCTTTAACAACATAACCAATTAAAATCCGATATGCTGTGATCGTTCTCATTCACTATCTGTCCCTTCATCTCCCTCGCTTTTCCCGTTCCTTTTTCTCTACAATTTCATTTTTTTTTCTTTATCTCTGTCCTATTCCTTTCCATTCATTTCTCTCCGGCCGCTTTCAATGTAATGCAGTTCTCCGACACCCCCTTCTTTATATTAAACTCTTCGTCTTCCAAACACGTTCAGGGGCTATTTTTTCATTTTCTACTGTTCTTTTTATGTTTTTTCTAAAGTATCTCGTTCCTCATCTTGCTCATCTTCTTCAATCAGTGTCCATACTCCACCCCTCTCTCTTCAGTCTTTATCTTCTCCAACTCTCTCATCCATTTCCTCCTCCTAGCCCGGCCCGGCGGCCCGGCCCGGCCTGCTCGACGGACAAATTGACTGGGGTGAACGATTTACGACTCTTCCGCGGTCATGGTTAATTTCGATGAATGTATCCCAGTGCACTCCCCGTCTTACGAAGGTCATCGGAATAGCTTTCCCCCAAACCTTACCCCCGCGTATACGTCCGATAGCTGACGGTAATAGGGTGCAAAATGATTTGGCACGAGACTGTATGTCGTACCAGAGAAAAAATACAATTGTGTCTTGATGTGCCTTGTGCATTCGTATGTATAGTTTCGTTTTAATGTTTTTCTTTGTTTCTCATGTTGATTTCATTTTCTGTTTGTTTGTGTTTCCACCGTGGAAGACATGTTTTCCTTATAAGTCGTTAAGGATATGAAATATTAATCAATAGCCTCCTTACAATACTTCCTTCTTTAAGTATACCAGCAAAGCACAAGCACCTAGGATTAGGGGGTAGAAACCAGTGATAATAGTAGAAAATTAAAGTCTAACGCTAATAGATGAATTAATTATGTTGGGAAAAATAATGCCGAAAATTGCCGATGATGAAGATGATGAGGATGATATTGGTGATGATAATGATGATGATATTGGAGATGATGATAAAAGCAAGGGTCGCTTGCTGTAGGTTAATAAATTTTACAAATTGCATAGGCCCTTCAAATCATGTTCCTTTAGATAAAGAGCTTTTCGACTACCATGACTACATGAACATTTTGACGAACTGCATCATATTTTGTCATAGCGCCATCTGCGTTTCTTTTTAGTCATTGCAATAATTGTTGATTCATTTCACATGTCATGATCAGACCCACACGTACAAAAATTAGTGTGTCCGGATTTCAAACGTACACTTTGCCTTCTTTTTGTTATCACAATGTCTGCACCAACGATTGAAATTAAAAAAGTAGTGGTTCATCCGCTAGTGCTTTTAAGTGTTGTAGATCACTTCAACAGGATACGAAATCAACGACGAGTTGTCGGGGTTTTACTCGGGTCTTGGCGGCAAGGGGTGCTGGACGTGGCAAACTGTTTTGCAGGTGAGGAATGCAAATGGAACCTGGCTATGTGATGTCTATCACTGTGTCTATGCTAACGTGCAAACAATGGAACTAGTCTGTGCATGGTTGAGATAGTTCATGAAGTATGCTTCAGCTTTCAGGAAATCTTTGTAGATATTAACATGATGATTTGATGAGTTATTTGAAAGAGCGGATTTTTCTTGATTAATCAACAAAAGATAAGTTTGTCAGGTTTGTAAAGAAAGACAAGTTAGATCTCCTAGTACTACATGCTAGATGTCTTCCTACAAATAATTTCACTTGACTAACTTAGTGTTAGTGAACGTACGACTGGTAGTCTAGTCGCATTCATAGTTACTGTCTTTCATACTGGGTCCATTGAATGGTGTTATCATGCATCACAATTTCACATACAAACTCAACAAAGATAATTTGTGGTGCATCCCATACCTGCTACATGTGTAATATACTTGCTGTATATATACACATGTTCAGGTCCATGGAATTGTGGATATTGTGCACATAAATTGTGGTGACTTCAAAACCATGAATTCTTGGACTGTTTTAAAGTCTTTCCAAGATTCATACATTAATTCCATGCCCCCAAACCTTAAAAATAATATCAGCTTACCAATTCATTAGGAGAAAATCCAAGATTTATTCCCGTTCAGCTTATGTAGTAGCATCTGCTCTCCGCTATGTTTACACGTTGAATGACCGTATTAGCATACGAAAAGAAATTTCCACCGTGACTAGTCTTTATCAAAGTCTGATGGCATTATTAAGCTCGTAATTTGTAGAAGCTCATACGTCAAGTTTTGTAGCAGACAAAAAATAAAAACATTGTACCCAGGTTATAATGAACATTTACGTGTGTCATTGAATATAAATAAATAAAACTTCCAACTTAATGAGATTTTGTCATTTTTTTCTAAATTATAAATCGTAACAACATTTAAGCACAAATAATATCGCGAGGGCTATTGTGTGCACAGCCTGGATGTTTACAAACATGCTATCGGCACTTCTTTCGCTGAGCCCACTATCGTCCTCCCCGTTATGTGTCAAATAAGGGCTAGGGGGAGCTACGAACTTTTACACGAAAATTTCCTGAGGTTAGAAATCTGACGAGCGGTGAAACCTGATTAGCAAAACTACTTAGAATTGTGAGTAAAAGATTATGTCTTTCATTTTAATTTGCGAATCATATTCCAATTAGTGCAAGGAAGACGGCCTGCAAGTGATTTCATTTAATTTACGCAAATTAAATAGTTATGCGTATTTGAAATTATAGGCCGTTCTGCCTTACTTCGTACACGCGGCCTATGGAGTTTGAAGCTGGTGGTGCATCCCCTAAATCAGCGTAACTTATTTTGTCTAAACTTGTGTAAAAAGGGACAGTCACAGACACAGACAGTGACCATGGTGACTGTGATGCGCTGGGCAAAGGTATTGTCTGGACGAAATATGGCCTTTATGGGACACTGACATTGCTCGTTTGCATGTTTCCGTAAATTTTGCTCGATGCACAATCACTTTGCCTGAATACGGTGTAAATCATAATGATGTAGACCATCTACATGTTGCAAAATACAAGAAATGACCTACTATGGGGTGAGCATCTAGCACATGATGTTACAAAATTAAAACTTAAAAAACTTTCTTATTCTCTGACAATATTCCGTCAAACCTTCACTAATATGTTTCTTTCATGTTTTTGCTTTCATTCAAATAAACTAAACTTCAGATTCGACATTCCCTCAGTCCACCTCATGTACACTACAGCTCAAAGGAATTGGCATAGGGAAAGGGAAGGAGCCACAGTTTTAAATCGCTGTATATTTTGTCCAGTTCAGCATGAAACATGGTGCTTTTTAGGCTCTGCCAATTCCTTTGAGCTGGAGTGTATATGTACACATACACCTCATAGTCTCTGGGCACAAGTTCAAATGCCTTCTCACTACTTTTACTACCATAATTTTTTTTTCATTTCAACATAACAAATATGTATGAAATGTCATGATTAAAGACAATACTGTTGTTTTGTTATCCCCACAGTTCCGTTTGATGAAGATGACAAGGATTCGTCAGTGTGGTTCTTGGACCATGACTACCTGGAGAATATGTACACTATGTTCAAGAAGGTCAATGGTAGGTCAAACTCCACACTCTGAATCTACCCACACTCACACCTATGTGTGTACCTGTGTCACGATACTTTCTCCCTTGGTATTGCTTAGAATTCTATCGGCACAGAAATTTACTGCTCATCAGGGCCCCGTCCTTTAAAGAATTACGATTGATCTGAAACGATCGCCAAACCAACCCCCTATCCTTAATGTACAGAGCTAAGATTGTCATTAGCCAAGTTGCGATCAGTCACAATTCTTTAAAGAGAGGGCCCTTGCTTATACTGCCAGACATATTCATACCTTAGACAAAAAACAGCATTGTTTAATAATCAGAACGCGTCTTTCACTGAGCATATCTTTCAAATGTTGCGTGAATTCTCAAAAAGTGGTCATGAGGAAGATCTATACTTTAACCCTGACATAGAATGATCGAAATTTATGAGAAATGGTACAGCTTCTAACAGGTAGACCTATCTATTTTGAGCTCCTAAATCCTATTTGTCCTGTCTTCTAAACTGTCAAAAAAAACAAAAAAAATATTACTTTTATACCATCAGATATTGTTTAAACAGTGAATTCATATGTATCAAAAGCTAATGTATCAAAAAATCTCCTTCATGTGTATGTGAATCCAGTACATATACATTGGTAATCACTATGAATATGGTCTTTTGTTATGTGCACAAAATTTGAAAGGGACCCTTTGAAATTTTGTCTACGTAAGAAATGACCACATTCATTCTTTCAGTGAATGTACTTGATCTTGAGTTCTCTTTTGATACAAACATGCTTCTATCATAATGTTGTCTCGACTCTTTCTTGTCGTTTGATACACAGCGAGAGAAAAGATAGTCGGCTGGTATCACACTGGGCCCAAGTTACATCAGAATGACATCGCCATCAATGAACTCATCAGGAAGTACTGCCCAAATTCTGTAAGTACCGGTAGCTGCTGCCAAGGACTAGAATTGACACTCATGTTCTTGTATGATAGAGATTAGTTCACATCTACAACTGGTCATTTCTTGTCATATTTACTGATGTGTCCAGTTCTAAAAATTAAAAAAATTAATAACTGTGATCCCTGACCTTTTTCAAGAGAACTGTTGATATTGCTCTTTTTATGACTCTTTTGGAACTTCAAGGAACCATTGTCATGACTCCCAAAAATATTATTAGTGCAGATCAAAATCATATTGTAAGATATATTAGAGAGGGATATTGTGATACTGTAGGTGAAGCATTCTCCCAGCAGAACTAGTGCAATTTAATTTCCAGTTCGAGGAATACAATGATCATCACACAGCTACAACACAAAGAGATAAAATAATACGACTTGAGTGCATGGACCCATTATCATGGTACAGCTATTCAGTGAAAAAATTAATTTAACATATTCGAAATCGCCCCGAGCCCCCATGTAATTTTTCCCCTGCAGCTATTCTTTTATTACAGAGGTCTCCATCTCGTTTCATTTAAAGAGCTATATCATTGGAGATATTGCTTTGCATGATCAATGAGAATGGGATGCACAGGCATGATCTTATAATCTATACCAGTCCACTACTGTCCATGCCTCCGTAACATTTAAATGCAATCTGTTCTGATCATCTTGTCCATTTCTATGCAGGTTTTATGTATCATCGATGCCAAGCCCAAGGAGCTGGGTCTACCCACAGAAGCTTACTATGCAGTAGAAGAAGTCCATGATGTGAGTCTTTTTTTTACAATTTATGTGCACAAAGTCATAAAATTAAGCCATTGTTGGAAAACGGGCAACAGCTCAAAAATTACCTGGAGCTCAACATGATACTTCCCTATATGGTCTGATGCAATAATGTGGTTTATCTTGGTCCACATACTAATGCTATCTAAATCGTGTGATTCTATACATCACACAATCATTTAATTTGTCTTTGAATGTATCCATGGTGAGAGTATACAAATAAATACTATTTAGAAAATAGTTAAACATTTGGTAACACCATGTGGTTGTGTTCTTTCGGATAACTAACCCACTTATGGTGTGAAGAAAGGAAAGGAAAAGTGAACAGAAGAGAGATGATCTTTATATTTTATAATACTTACACAAGACTTGCTAACTTTAGTTTTTGGTATTTTAAACCAAAAATAAATGGGATGAAAAGGAAGTAGAATAAAGGGTGGGTGTTGATGGTTAGTTGTGAATTAGTCTGTAGTTATACAAAGAAAAGGAGAGGAAAGAATCAATCAATCATTTGTAGCAAAGTAATCACTACAGCGTGCGATGTTGTCTATGAATAAACTCTATTGAGAAATTGAACTCTTTTACTGTGGTAATTTTCAGATTGAAATGGCAATGGCTGTGTATTTCTTTGTATATATACTGAGAACAACATTCAGTGTTGTCCAAAGAAGGTTAATCTAGGACCAATCCATGTACTCATGTTCAGTAAATTGTGTGATTCTGTCATCAAACGAATGTTTTTGTCCATGGAATCACTTTACCAGGCACTTTTGTCTATGAAATGTACAATACAATCTGAAGTGAGTGATTTAACTTAACTACAATTGCATAGATTTCTAGACAACATTGATAGTTTAGACTTTGAGCCCCATACATGTAGAATAATAAGTCCAGGTTTAGTATCAAATTGGATCTAAGATTTGCAATTATTTATAGTTTACACTCCAAGAATGTAGATCATTATACCAATTAACCAGCATGTATAAGTAAATCTTGCTCAATTCATAGTTCATTTTAATTTTTGTTGTAGAATATGAAAACTTTTCATATTCTACCAATTCAACAACAAAACTCTAACATTTGTTTGGCATTCTTCTAGACAGCATCTGTATACTGCCTTTTCTTGTTTCATTTATGATATTCTCATGTGAGTTTAGATATTACAGGTCATATTTGCTTTTATACAACTTACAGAATTCATCATCTCAGACAAGCATATTTCTATTAATGATATCTTCCAAACCATGCTGACCACAGCATATGAAGTGGCAAATTTTTTATCTGGTATGATTTGATTTGTGGAAAATGAACTGAATGCAGTTGAATTGAGATTGACACTTAGCTTAGAATACTGGCCAATGGATGGCAGGATATTTATTGTATGTACTCTGTGAAGGATGATGTCATTTATTGAGTGTTGGCCGCTGTTTTCTGGCTAGGATGGGACTCCGACCTGCAAGACGTTTGAGCACATACCCAGTGAGATGGGAGCGGAGGAGGCAGAGGAAGTAGGCGTGGAGCATCTGCTCAGGTATGATCACCAACCATCGTCATTCCACAAAGGGGAGTGGGAATGTGTTCTATTTCTTTTCTATTTTTGTGTTCTTTTTCAAAAGCTATTTTTGACCTTTGCATAATTGCCATAAAGGAATGATGAAGGTTCATGTAGACGGGGGTATGTTTTAAATTAAATTACCCCAATAAAACTACACAAGAGATTTGACATCTTCATTACAGTAGGCATGGTAAAGTTAAAAGGGTTATTTGATTTATTTTATTTAAATACATTTCATTAAAGAGACTACTAAGATTGAATAGAATCAATCAAGTTTATTGAAATGATATGAGATAAGTGAAGTTAAATGAAATTTGATTTATGACTTTCATTAAAGTGAAATAAATGACATCCATATCATTATTATCGAGATAAAGGGCAGTTCAATGAAACATGATGATGTTACAAATGAAACTTAAAACCCTTGCTCTCTTTGCAACACAGGGACATCAAAGACACGAGCGTGGGCACATTGTCCCAGAGAATCACAGCTCAGCTTCTGGGTCTGAAGGGTCTACAGTCTCAAATTCAGCACATCAGCAGCTACCTTCAGAAGGTGGCTTCAGGAGAGCTCCCTGTTAATCACACCATCATTTACCAGTTACAGGTATGTACGATGTGTCTTTTCTCATGTGAACCATGTTGCCTAAAGCTCCACCCTTTCAAATTGTATACCGTTGATTGTTATTGCTTTGGTAACAGGGAAAAGGATTCACAGGGGCTCAGGGTTATATCAACCCAGAAATGCTTAAAAGAGCCCTGGAAAATGTTTAAAGAGCCCCCCAAAATTCCAATACATACAATGTGAAATTGTAGCCAAATTGGCCAATGTGCTCAAAAAGTAGCCCCCCAAAATGTTGAATTAATTGTTTTCCTGTATAATGGTAATAGCTACAATACAAGTGACTGGTCATACTAAAACTGCATCCAAGAGCCAAAAGCAACCAAGAGTGACAATATTTAAAAGCAGCCAAGACTAGCCAGAATCAGCAAAGAAGCTGCAAGAGTAGCAGAAGACAGGGTTGACCCCTGTGGGACTGTTAAACTGGTTGCTCGGTGAATTGATTCAGTATTTCAGAAGAATTTCATGTAAAACTGTAGAATCTTGTGGCAGCATCTGCACGGTAAAATGATCACAAACTCTTCGCAACTTTTTGTAGGACCCCAATTGAGAGCTTCTGAGGGCAATTGCTCAACGAATTTCCATTATAATATTCTTACCACAAACTTTGTTGTAGGAAAGATACAGATATCTTTCCTTCACCAACCATGATCGAACTGTCCTTCCGTGACCACAGACCCCATTATCAGTTAGAATCAGGACTACATCAAGGAATTGTCTCAGAATTATGCAGTCCTTGATATCAGACAAGATGAGAGATTGGTTCTGGCATAAAGGGTCCCATCATCATTACTTCGTCTATCCCTTTCCTTTAATAGTACATCAGTCAAACTTTCTGCCAGTCACACCCTAAGCATTGTTTCGTTGTTATTTGCTGAAACTTATGCACAGTGTTGTAGTCTAGTCGACCTAGTCTCGCCCTCTTTCTATGAGAATGTACAGTTGGAGATGAGAATCTGGACCAATACCAGACTGGATCAAGACAAAGCCAAACTCTTCTCTAAACATACAATGCTGCTTATGAGTTATGTTGAAAGTCCTGTTCATTGATTACCATGGTTATAATCCTTGATCGGTCAGGATGTATTCAACCTGCTGCCAGACGTCCAGCTGCGTGACTTTGTGTCGTCCATGGTGACCAAGACCAACGACCAGATGCTGGTGGTGTACCTGGCCTCTCTGGTCCGCGCCGTCCTCGCCCTCCACAACCTCATCCAGAACAAGATCCAGAACAGGGACCTGGAGCGCACAGAGGCCCGCAAGAGGGAGGAGAAGAAGGAGGAGAAGAAGGATGACAAGAAGGATGACAAGAAGGGCGAGAAGAAAGATGAGAAGAAGGACGAGAAGGAGAAGGAGAAGAAGGGCAGCGGGGATTCCAAGACGAAGGACAAGAAGTAGCGGGAAGAAACGACGTTGCATGATCAAGGACATTATGGATGAAGAGGAGGAGGATGATGACTCAAAAAAAAAGAAAGAGGAAGAATGCTGAAAGGCTTAAATAGAAGTGGTTAGATTGTCTTTGGCCATGAGATTGACACTCACATGAACATTAACACTGACCCAACAATTCATACTAAGCTTACACTGACACTACCATTGACCCTGACCTGACACTGACTTCACATAAACCTGACAATGACACTTACATTAACTCCAACTTGACATTGGAATGGACAATTCAAGTGGGAGCATTTGTGAGGTTTTTTTTCGCTCATAACTGGTATTTCTATGAAACATCCAGGCTAATGTGCTGAATGTCGTTAATAGGTCAGAAAGGGCCAAGAGTTGCAAGGAGATGACAAGGTAATGTTTTATGGGTCCAGATGAGTTGCTACAGTCCAGTTATGAATGAATCAGTCAGTGAAAGTTTACCCATTGGATGCCAAACAAACTGTTGATCTATGGAATTGTGAAAAACAAACACTTGTGGCACACAAAGAGGAAATTAAGATTGACATGGGTCTTACCTCATGATTTTTAACAGCCCGCAGCACTAACAGTTTCATCCCTTTAGGCTTGTATTCTACTACCAAACTCAAAACCAATCTTTGGTTAAATACAAGTTTAGGAACCCTACTTAGTCTTTGGCCTAACTCTGGTATTCTGTTCATTTGGTTTCGCCCTAATTAGGATTTAGGTGGTGTTTAAGGAAGCTAGACCTTCCTTTAACTTCACAAAGTCTACAAGAAATATATATTAAGTTGATAAAGCTTGATCTGATCAATTGATTTTTTGTTGTTGTTGTTTTATTCCACCAGATCAAGGAATGTACGATTCTAACCTACCCTGGTTAAAACTGGCAAAGTGTTCAAAGCCAGTTGACAGTTTTCATGGAAGCCATAATTGATTGCAATATTTGTATAGTTTTAAGAAACTGCTTTTGGCATAAAAGTTAAATTTGAATAACAATCATACAGGAAATGCCACCCTGAAATATTGCATAACAAGGGTTTCATCAGCCTAAAAAAAGAAAGAAAAGTATTTGAATTCATTGTAATGAGTTGATTTTTGTAGCTGTTCAATATCGTATTTAAGACATGTACATCTTTGCATACATGTCACAACTTTCAACATTTTAAATTTCAATTCAACATTCCACAAGTTCTTGGTGATACCTGTTTACCAATTTTGATAAAATATTAGATGTTTTCAGAAACTTTGAGCAGGTTACCTTCATAGCTGGGCTCTTTTTAACCATACTCTATGTACAATCAAACCTGGCTGGAAACTCCACGAAGATGGGGACAAACAGAGTGGTCTTGATGGACTGGTCGTCTGTATAGATAGGCGCAATTACATACAAATTGCTCCGAAGAGATTTGAGTTGAATGGTCTTTACGTACAGACAGGTGGTCTTTATAGACAATGGCTTTGGTAGATTTGGTTGTACTTCAGTGAATTGTAAAGCTAGAGAACATAAAAACAACAGGGAGTGTTCAGGGAGAATTCTGTTCTGACATTCATCCTCTATGCAATCTGGTAAAATGCATGCAAGTTTGTGTGGTCAGAGCTTGGGTGCTGCCGCTTCCTTAGCGATATTTCTGCTTCGGTGGTTGCTGTCACAGCTGCCACCTGGGCCATGTTGCATATAGGTTTTCAATTATTCTAATTTACCATCAATGGTAACTGCCATAGCAACAGCCAATGCTCTCACGTTGCTGTGGAAGTTACCATTGATGGTAAGTTACAATCATTGAAAACTTACATGCAAACTGGCCCTAGCCATCCAGATTGTGCTCAGTTTGTCTGTTTCCCAAAACCTTGAAACAAGCAATGAACCCTCTCTGTACCAGATGAAAACCTTGTCAAAGGGATTTGTTTGCATTATTGGTGACAGAATGCTCACCTGGCACACAAAGAGTTATTAGCTTTCTCAAAACATTGCTACAAAAGCACAAGTTGTGCTTGGCTTGTACATCAAATTTGATTTGCTGTTATTGATGAAAAGAGAGGAAATTGAACAGGACTTGGGATCTTGCAACTGAAACTGGAGTCAAATTGGAAGCGAGTGAAGATGTGTTTAACGTAAATGTGAGGAGAATGGTAAGACAATGGTCAGATTACCCGATGACCATTGTCTCATAGGCAAGGGATGTGGATCTCATCATTGTTCAAGGCAAAGGTCTGGGTATTAAGACTAGATGTAGTGTGTGACTCCTTGGAAGGGATGCTAGCATGTTATGTCTGTGTGCAGACTAGCAAAGTTATTGACCAGTAAAACGTTATGATAGAAACGCGCCTAGCTTAGAAATGAAGCTTGTGTGTTTATTTCGAGTTAAAGCTCAGTATATCGGCAACCTCTCTTGGTAACAGATCTTGATATGTGAATAAAGATAAAAGCAAAGTGTTCAATTGCAAGTCTCAAGAAGAGCTTAACTCTGTATTTATAGTAAGAATTGTTTGTTTTTATTATGTTTGTCCAGTATGTTCATGTTTTGTTACTAAAGTAAACAATATTACAAATGTACAAACATTGATTCTGTATGAATTGTGTATTTATTTTCATTGTGATTACTTTTGGATGTTAGGTCCCTCTCTCCCTGTCCCTTCCAAACATCCCATCTTAATTGTTGTTATTGTTTTCTTTGTGTTTTTGTCTAAGAGATAGCATGGACAACTGAAATAGGTCGAGAGGAAGATAAGATTTGGTGTATAGACAAGGGAAAGAGTGTGAAGGTAGAGCACAGAAGTGGGAAGAGAAGGAGCTTGCGAGTGAGAAAAAAACTAGAGCAATTCGACTGCCACGCAGTCGATAAATATGCCTCCGCCTCTTTGCTAGCTCTATTTAGATTATTTTCAGAAAATCTGTTTGTTTGGTTGGGAATGTTCCAGTGAATTCCTATGTGAAATGAAAATACCATTTATTCTGTTTTTCCATATTTAGCGAAGTTTGGCAATGTTCATTTGACCTCTTACTTCTTTGACTTCCAATCTAACCAGTCTGTCTAAATCCATCCTTGTATCCTTGTGATTCTTGTATAATGTTTTCTTGAAATGCATAATTGGATTGGGATTTATTGTGAAAAGTATCAATTTGGGGGCAATTTTCAGCAAATTTTGGCAAAGTTCATAAACCTTTGACCTCTGACCTTTCAAGAATTTTACCCAAACTTTCACCAGTCTACCTTCCTGAAGTGACACATCTATGTACCATGTTTGTTTGAATTGAATCATTAGATTTGGATTCAATGTGAAAAATAGCCAATTTTGGCAAAGTGGATTGACCTTTGACCTCTGACCTTTGAGCAATTTCACAAAAAATGTAATCAGTCTACCCCCACGTAGTGATCCATCTTTGCACCATGTTTAGTTGATAATGTGCCATTGGATTTGGATTTACTTTGAAAAATATCACTTTGGGGGAAATTTTTAGGTAATTTTTTGGCAAAGTGCATTGACCTTAGACCTCTGACCTTTGAGAAATTTCACCAAAAATGTCACCAGTCTAGCCCCAAGTAGTGATCCATCTTTGCACCATGTTTAGTTGGTGATGTACCATTTAATTTGGATTTATTGTGAAAAATATAAAGTTTGGGGCAGTTTTTAGCCAATTTTGGCAAAGTTCATTGACCTTTGACCTCTGACCTTTCAGGAATTTTACCAAAAATGTCATCAGTCTATCCTCAAGTAGTGATCCATCCGTGTACCATGTTTAATGAGAACTACATCCTTGGACTTGGATTTATTTTGAAAAAGCTCACATTTTTGCAATTTTTCACAAAGTTCATTGACCTTTGACCTCTAACCTTTCAGGAATTTTACCCAAAATGTCACTAGTCTACCTCCAAGTAGTGATCCATCTTTGTACCATGTTTGATGATAATTGTATCCTTGGATTTGGATTTAATGTGAAAAAGGTCAATTTTGGGCAATTTTTCACAATGTTCATTGACCTTTGACCTTTGACCTCCATCAGATTTGACCCCAATTTTACACACTTCATCGGTTTTATGCAATACACACATGTACCAAGTTTGAAGCAAATCTGGTCCACGGTTCTCAAGATATTGCCTAAACGGATTCGGGACGGACGGACGGACGGACAACCCGAAAACATAATGCCTCCGGCCACTTCGTGGCGGAGGCATAAAAACATTAAAGAAAGAAAAGCCATGAAAGTAAAGTTAGATATAGAAGGAAGTGGCAAGGATATAAAATACGGCGTTGCAGAGACGTTGAAGGGGATGGATAGAATGAGATATGAAAGATAGTGAAAACAGGAATAGAGACATACAAAATGGAAAAGACTTGAGAAAAGGGGAGGTGAAAGTATAATAAAGTTCTGTAATATGAAAAGTAAGTATTGCTAATAATAACAAATTTGATACATACATTCAATGTAAATAAAGCATAGATTACAATGCATGTTTTATTACTTCAAATATGCCACTTGATCCAATATCATTCCTTCACATAATTGTGCATTAGTGCAATAAAGTACATATAATTTATTTTTGATCAAATTTATACATGTGATGATTTTAACAAGATATTTACACCAATAAAAATCTTATAAAACAATGCGAGTGATAATCGATCTACATACACATCCCCAAACACACTGAAATACAAACTCTCCACATTGCATTCATTCAGCATCTCTGACAGAAGATCAATTCTTATCTTCTCAGATCATGTTGCACAAAAATTGAATCTCATGAATTATATATACATCGTGATTCTTATAATCACCAAGGCATAAATACGCTTCCATTACGGCGTGCATTGATTATTGACTATACAGCTGCGGTACAACTAACATATTTCACTCAACCCAGGGGTTATGTCCCACCAGGGCCCTGTTGCATAAAACTTACCATCATGTTAACTCTGCCATCAATGATATATGGAACATCGCTTGACAGCTAATGAAATTCAAGGTTTCCATAGAAATTGCTGTTGGTAGCCAAGTTACAATCTATGATTTAGTTTTGTGCAGTAGGGCCCAGGTGTCAACAGAATCTGTGAGCGGTTCAATCATGCAAAAATAAACAAGGTATATCAAACATATGGATCTGATTCTTACACTTCTTTCACTTCTGATCAGCAGCATCAACAGTAACTCCATTCTCCTTCAAAATAGAATCTCATAAGATCTCTTGATATACATACACTCGTTACAACTTTGAACATGCTATAAATACAAAGAAACGGTTGAAAAGATTGGAGCATGCACTATAAGACACATTGAAGATTTTACTCTAATGATATATTAAAGATCTGACTGTACAGAGAAAACATAAACATAATGAGCGCAGATAGACCTCCATACATGTATACATAGAATACATGAAACATATGGTCACATCTTCTACTAGGCATTAAAAAAAAAACTTTTGACACTTTTGAAACATGATTAAAAATCAGTTCCATCTCCAATCAAGCTGAAAGTGACACAACATAAAGTCGAGGGATGTCAATTTTTTTTAAGAGATACATTTTGTGGCATTTCATTGATTACTTTTCTTGTAATAATCCTTGCAACAATTAATCAGATTTTCACTTTTGGACAATTTTGGATCTAAAAATTTGTGTGCATCAGATAATTAATTCAGAACACAGCAATGGTCATTGTGCATCACACATGCCAACCCGCAACTTCTTTTCTGTGATAGACTTTAAAAAGGTTGATACCATTGTACATGATAATGTTACATCATGTTTTAACTCAAAATGAAAACCGTCAGGTGTGTTTTTGTGCTTTCTTTAAACCGTGATGAGATAACTACGTCAAATATCACATGAAATATAGTCCCAGATCCTCAACCATAGGCTGACGGTCACCATCTCCGGTATGTATTTAATAAGTAAATTTCGGATTTAGCAAAATACACTGTAGAAACACAACTGAATATTCATTTATAGCTTACGGTCTAGAAATACACCCTGTGGGAAATGGTTCTTGCGAATGTGGAGTAATAAATATTTTAGGGAGCCGTTGCTGGTGCAAAAATTGCTGACGACACAGGTGAGCCCCACTTTCTACAGTTGCTACCAAGGCTGGACATATCCGTACCAGTAGATTTAACATTTCAAGATGACAAAGTCAACTCCCCCACAAGAGAAGATTTGTGTTTATTTTATTAAACTACTATGGTACATGGCCAAGGTGAAGGATCATAAAAACATGCTCAAACAGCTACCATTCTTCACCTGGTGAGCTGATATCATAGCAATCAACTTGCATTTTATCAAAACTTGCACTCAGATAAGCTTTCCTATTCCAAAACCCCTTTTTCATAAGTACAGTACACTTCAGGGAGAAATGTAAAGCCATTTCACCTTCCAGCAGAGCAACAGGGCCATGTTTCATATAGGTTCTCAATTATTGTAACTTGCCATCAATGGTAACTACCATGGCAACAGGTGAAACAATGAGAGCTCATTGGCTTTTGTCATGGTAGTTACCATTGATTGTAAGTTACATTTATTGAAAACCTATATGCAACATGGCCCAGGATATGCACATTTAATAGCTGTAGTCACCTAGTGATCCATTGGGTCTGCATTCTATACTACTAGCTATTGAACCTGCGCATCCTGTTGATGTAGACATGCTGATGATGGAATATTGAAACACTGAATACCGGTAGTGAAAAACTGTGTATAAAGCTTATATTGTCCTAATAAAATTTGACTTGGGTGTAGAAAGAGCTTTATATTCAACCCTGAATCTATTACAGTAACTACAACCCTTATGTTTTAGACAAGCCAAACTTCATTTGGTTTCACAGGTGTACAGCATATCTTTATTCAACACAATCCAAAAATACACTTTACCTCACCTCAACACCAAAATATGTCAAATTAAAAAAATATTCTACCAAAAGTACTTATGACTATTTTTAGAGTACAGTGATATTTGATCACACTTGCAAAAATACGTTTGACATACAAATAAAACTAAAAGATGATTGCAAGAAAATATCCTGCCAAAGGTGTTTGTACACTTTAGTTAACAGTTGACAGACATTGGATTGCACTTTTGGCTTGCTATAGATATATGTGTGCACCATTACATGTCTTTCAATCTTGGCTTTTGCTGCGATCAGTGTTGCCTTCCCAGTCTCCGAAAAGTGAAACAGCAAAGCGATAGCAGCAGTGACATGTATTGTTTTGTATATTTGTGAATACAAAAATCATCAAATTTACAAGTAGCATTCCATACAAATAGGCCTCACCCATATTTTGTTTTAACAGAGTTGATTCATTAATTCCCAGATTTCAAGGAGATATGTAATGTGTATTAAAAATATTACAGCATATCAAAGAAAAAAAACACTAAATAAGATTGTAGCCTGGTTTAGGACTACAACATAAACACATGATTAAGTTGAAAAAAAAAAATCAATTCATGAACACATTCATTTGTCAATAATTAATTGCATATAATCATTGATGACAATTAAAATCCACTATTCGATGTCTGCAAAATTACACATGTACTCCATAAGCTACTGTTAGGTTTTAAACCTGGCAGATACATCGGACCTGAACAAAAAAATCAGGTTTACAATTGGTTCTCAAATAGATGTCGCACACGGCAGTCGGTCACATATAAAGATCGGTGTCTGCGAAATTATACATGCACTCCATAAGCTACTGTTAGGTTGTAAGCTTGGCAGATACATCGGACCTGACCCAAAAAAATCAGGTTTACAATTGGTTCTCAAATAGATGTCGCACATTTCAGGCGGTCACATATAAAGATCGGTGTCTGCAAAATTATACGTGTACTCCATAAGCTATTGTTAGGTTGTAAACCTGGCAGATACATCGGACCTGAACAAAAAAAAATCAGGTTTACAATTGGTTCTCAAATAGATGTCGCACATTTTAGTCGTTCACATATAAAGATTGGTGTCTGCGAAATTATATGTGTACTCCATAAGCTATTGTTAGGTTGTAAACCTGGCAGATACATCGGACCTGAACAAAAAAATCAGGTTTACAATTGGTTCTCAAATAGATGTCGCACACATCAGTCTGTCACATAGAAAGATCAATATTCAGTAATTTGCTTGTTCGTGAAAGTGAAAATCTTAAAAAGGTAAGGAAATAAGAAATCCTGTAACATATTGAAACTCTGTGTGACAAGCTAGTATTACTAGGTGAATATTTGCTACACTGGCACATGAGTTGTTGCATGGAACACCCAACATAATGCTACAGTCAATCATACACATTGCTGGGGGGTCAAGACTGATATCATGCATGGGTCTTCTAACATAAAGCATTAGAAAAGGATAGCATCCCCACGGTGGTGGCTGGGATGGGAAGAAGCGTGCTTCATCCTCACTGCGTGTTCTCGCACAAGGAATTCAGCGTTTCATTGAACAGAGGGCTCTTGTCTGCGTAGACGTGATGTCCTGCCCCTTTTATGATCTGGAATAGAATTTGAGAAATGGAAAATGAGGACAATTACTGTATAAGCCGATATGTCAAATGCAAAATCCCAAACTGCAAATGAATGGGTTGCAGACATTTTTGCGGGTCGCATCCAGTGAGGTATGAGAAGTCAAAATGCCATAAATGCCAACGGCCTAAATAAAATGTTTTATTTACGCAATTCAAACAATACGTTACCAATGGGAACCCCAAAGCTTGTCCGAGGTTTGTCTGAGTAGCAACAACTAATAGATTCAAAGTGCATTCCATCCATTGACTCTGAATGACAAGATACAGGTGAATGCATGAACGCGCTACTACGCAGTTAGGGGGAAAGTTGTGAATAAATTACAAAAATGGTCTATTGTTGACTTCCGTACAATCTATGGAATTTTGATTTCTCATATGTCACTGAAGGCGTGCGTTTTTTCAAATTTTTGTCAAAATGAGACATTATTGCTGCACATGAATGTGAAATTCATTTTTAGCGGATAATTTTACATAGATTAGTGGGAACTCATTTTTCTAATTTTCTAACCCTTCAATAAAAGGAGACACATGAGCGAAACATATTAGTAAAGGTTGATGAAAATCGGTAAAAGGAAAAGAAAGTTATTTGATTTCAAAGTTATATTTTGTGATGTCATGTGCGAGGTGCTCTCCCAAAGATGTATGTTGTGTACAATTTTATTGGAAAATGTCCATTTTCTCATAGTTGGTCGGAAATGCCAACACAGAAAATATAAAGCGCAACTGAATAGGCCTCAAAATACACTTGGCACAGGGCGGATTTGGGGCGGGCACAATGGGGATTAGCGGTGTGACACTAGGCTGTATTCATAAGCGCCATTCTCATTGGGCTTTAAAAAATCGCGAAGTTAGAAAAATCGCGAAGTTAGGGGACTGGGACAATAGGACCGTTCGACTTTTGGTACAGTTGCTAGGCAACTTTCACCCTAACTTTGCGATTTTTCTAACTTTGCGATTTTTTTAACTTCGCGATTTTTTAAGCCCAATGAGAATGGCACTATTGAGGCAGGCTATGGGTGAAAGGGAATTTTAAGTTGAGCTCTCACCCGTATATCCACCCTGCAGTTCTTCCTCAGGTATTTGACGGAGGTCCCTGACGTGATGTCCATCCAGGTACGTGAGCCATAGACCAGACTCATGGGAATGTGGGAGGGCAGGTCAGTGATGCGGTCAATCATCGGGTTGACCGCCCAGCCCACCTGGGAACTCATATCCTTGAAGCCCCTCTCACCTCTATGCAAGGAAAAAAAGAAAGAGAAAATTACGCATTTGTGGGCGCTACTTTTCAAGCCTGATTGACATCAAACAGTTTTCCTGAACTGAATATATTTTTATACCTCAATACTTCTTTTAACGATAGCTTTGTGTAACACACATAGGAAGAAAATGTTGCTGTTTTTCAACTCATGCATGAAATTGTACAAATCAAATTAAGAATTGCAATATGTATTTTATGCATGAACTGTACTTACTTACCGGTAGTCTTACAGAACTTTGCATTTTACATAAGTAATACCTGACTTTTATGTACAACAGGGTATATAGGTGATTTATTTATTTGAAATGACTGTATATCTGCTCACTGTAAACTGAATAATACACGTCTCTGGACTTTTGTATTCAGTTTGTTTTCTGTTAATAAACCACAATTAAATTGAAAAATAAAAAAAATTATTTCACATTTTACCACAGAAAATTATTTTTCACAGGGGCACTTTTGGGCATTATGGGGGCTTAATCACCCTGTGTTATTTTTGCACTGCCACTACAAATTAATATGAAAGAGGTAGGAGGCAGGGGGGCAATATACCTGTTGCGAGAGGGTTCATTGTGTACCAATATACGTTTGGAAATACCAGATATGGATATCCTTTTCTTAATCCTTCTTGACTGAGGTACATCTTGAGCTGGCAATTTTGAGAACAAATCATGGGCATGTTACATCATTCATCACACTAGTCACATAAACAAAATTGTCCTTCCTTTGGGGAACGGCGTAATCATGTCTTTGACGATTGTCTTTTTTCTAACCAGCATTACGATATTTCAACAATTCCATTTGGACAAATCACCAGAATGCCTGTGGTATAGTGTAATTATTAAAACATAACAAAATACACAAGCTTCCTGCACAATATTGGATATCCCTCTTCAAATACCTTAAAAAAGAAAAAATATATATATATGTTTTGGGCCTCATGTGCAGAGCACAAATGTGGTAATACAGTGGTAAGGTATATCCAAAGATACACTCATGTTCAAAGGGTGACCAGAATTTCAGATGACAACACATGTGAAGTTCTTCCATAATATATATATATGATGGCTGCCGCTGGAGGAAACATCACAGAATGTTTATACCAAGGGGATTTGCACTGCACTGAGGGAATGTAAATAAGTCACGAACCAAAGGTGAAGGACTTATTTGTTCCTGAAGCAGCAGTGCAAAACCCTGATGTTTAAACATTTTGTGATGTTTATGACAACAAAGCCAACATCTGATGTACTATTCAGATTAGTCTACTGAACATTTAGTCTAACATATACTAGTGAAATCTGTCTGAATAAAGTCACTCCACCTCGCGTTGGTAGGCCCACTGCGTGTGGCTGTGTGGTCAAAACACGCACCAAACGTTTCAAATACACAAACAGGCTAGGCCAGTAGAGTACATCCGGTACAGTGCGTGTAATAAGGGGGATGAACGCAGCGTATCTATCAGCGCGTTCACTTGCACGCAAAACGTTTCCCTATAGAAACATAACACTAGTATCAGCATTACCATGGTTATCTTGACTGGCAAAATGACGTCAACGGGCAACATACCGTTTTGTCTTGCTGACACGTGACCACATCCAACCAATCGGTAATCAATACTAGACTAGCCTGAATAAAATAAGGACACTGATCTTCACATGGCTCTGCACAGGTACTTACGAAGGATATTGTGCGTTGCAGTGGTAGATGTACTGTGAGATCCGGTCGTCTTCAAAGAGTGATGAAAATTTCCTGCCGATATCTCCTCTGGTCTTCCTCACAAGCCAGGGTCCTAGAAAGAAAATATTTCCACATAATTATAACTCCACAATCCAAACTGGTTTGGCAAATAATCAACTTTTGTTTTCAGGCAATGAGACGAACTGTCACTTTCCCCAATGTTGATTATTTGCTTATTATATTCCACTTACTAAGAATGTTGCTATATGATTGGTCAAGAGTTGATCATGTGATAAAGCGTAGTTTTGCCCATCTGATCACCTGAGAAGAAAAGTTTGTTATACTCTATGTGATAGTACTCTTTGGTTTCGCTGATCTCTTCACTCCTCTCAGTCCTAACGCGTGATCAATATTTTGAGTACACGCAAAATAAAAGTGTGTTACACTTGGACTATCAATGGACTAGTAGCTCCTGCTGACGCGTCGTAACACGCGTCCTATATGCGTGTTCCGCATGGCAGCGGCTCAGGGTTAGGTAGAGTAGTAAACGTTGCTTTTGTATGTCAAATTGACATTTTTGGTATAGATAGTTGGTTTCAGATGTGGAATATAAAGCAAATAATCAACTTTTGGTTTCAGGCAATGAGACGAACTATCACTTCCTCTGCGATCTGAATGTATCCCCTATCTAAGGTAGCTATATCCAGATCGCCTCGGAAGTGATAGGTCGTCCCATCACCTTCATCAACATTGATTATTTGCTTACTATCTACTATTTATCAATCCTTCAGTCTTACACTCGCTGAGTGGGCTGACAGCCTTGCAGCTGGAGAGGGGGTTGAAGGAGAGAATGGTGGTTCTATCTATCTATCTATCTATCTATCTATCTATTCATCTACCTATCTCTCCCCCCCCCCCCCCTCTCTCTCTCTCTCTCTCTCTCTCCCTCTCTCTCTCTCTCTCTCTCTCTCTACCCCTCTCCCCCTCTCTCTCTCTCCTCCTCTCTCCTTCTCTCTCTCTCTCTCTCTCTCTCTCTCTCTCTCTCTCTCTCTCTCTCTCTCCCTTTCTTTCTCTATCTATCTATCCATCCATCACACCCTCTTGCACTCACCGAGCGGGCCAGCAGCCCTCAGGCTGGAGAGGGGGTTGAATGAGAGAATGGTGGTTCTATCTATCTATCTATCTATCTATCTATCTATTCATCTACCTATCTCTCCCCCCCCCCCCCCTCTCTCTCTCTCTCTCTCTCTCTCCCTCTCTCTCTCTCTCTCTCTCTCTCTACCCCTCTCCCCCTCTCTCTCTCTCCTCCTCTCTCCTTCTCTCTCTCTCTCTCTCTCTCTCTCTCTCTCCTTCTCTCTCTCTCTCCCTTTCTTTCTCTATCTACCTATCCATCCCTCACACCCTCTTGCACTCACCGAGCGGGCCAGCAGCCCTCAGGCTGGAGAGGGGGTTGAAAGAGAGAACGATGGTGCCTATGACCCGGGCCCAGAAGGGTAGCTGTTGGCGGTCATCGTCGGTCCTGTGGGGGTACCCCCAGGGGTCCAGCAGCACCAGATGCTTGACCCTGTCAGGGTGGCGGAGACTGTAGGATGAGGAGAGGAAGCCCCCCATGCTGTGGCCCACCTGCAAGGGGGCGAAGGGGGGGGGGTGGGGGGAAGATACATAACAAGAATAATAATGCTAAATATGAAAAATAAGAATAATAATTTTACACTTCTTATATAGAGCTATGTTTTATCAAACAGTATTATATCTTAGCACTGAACAACATGATTACCCAGGTCATCGGATGCTTGTAAGTGTTTGTGACCCCCGTCCAATCCCAAGGCCCAGGGATCATTCAGAATCAAAGCAGCCACTAAGATGCACTCATACCATTCCAACCACGTATCCAATTATACACCAGGGGGACATTTCACCAGGTTGTTTGTCAGCTAAGAATGACGTTATGCACAACTGGTGACCCTTTCTTTGACATACCAGTACTCATTTGCAGGAGCTATTTTTTAAGCCTACCAATAAACATAAACACAAACGCTTTGAAATGAACATTGAGAAAAAATGTTTTGATTACAGGGGCTCTTTTGGCAATTTGGGGGGTTAAATCACCCTCTGCCACCATGTTATTTGTTCGCCACTACCTAGATGAACATATATGTCCTGACAAACAGAAGAATCAGTGCCCATGGATCGTATGAAAAGAGTCAGGGATGTACAGAGAAACCCCGTTATAACGAGCACGGGTATAGCGAGAACCCTGTTATTACGAGGACATTTCTTGGGGCCCGATTTTTCTTCCATAGACCTCCGTGTATTCTGTTTTCATATAACGAGATCGGCTATAGCGAAATTTCTGCTATAACGAGGCAAATTCCCAGCCCAAGAATAAGGAAAAAGAAAAGAAATCAACCCCGTTATTACGAGCACTCCGTTACAGCCACGCCGAGCAGCGAGGGAAATGCAACAACAGCACATAGTCAAGCAATTTTCTTTGCGCCGTTAAACACTGATCACACACACCGTGCAAGAATCCACACACACACACAGCCACACATGCATACATGTCCACATTACGTGCGTGCGGTACTGTCTCTGCCAGAGCCGTATCTCTATACAGCTAGCTCTGGGTACTGCATGCCCCCGTGAAGTCACGCATGCACATGGCGCCTCTACACACATGCGACACCGCGCGTGTACGACCGGCCGTGCCTGGAGATTGCATTCAATGATCATTCATTGCATACACGCGGTCATGCCAGCAGGGACGGCCGGGTAAATGAGCCTCCCCGCTGCTTCATTTGTCGGTAAACGGAGGCGTTGGAAATATCATTTATTTACGTTTCCAACAGTGCTGTAAGATATTTTAGTGAATTGTTAGCTAGTGAATTCAATTAAGAATGCTTGCAAAGCCATTAAAAGATTACAGTATTAACGGTAAATATGTTATTATTTGTGTAGTCCTATATATGCATTTTTTCTGTATGTATTGATCACGTACTGGTATAGCGAGCAATCGGCTATAGCGAGGAAAAAGTGTGGGTCCCGATCCCCTCGTTATAACGGGGTTTCCCTGTACTTAATTTGAGCTCTTAACAATTCAATTTCCATTTGTTTAAAATCATGGACCCTACCACCATGTTTAAATCAATTTGTTTAAATCTTAAAATGCTTGAAATCAGTGAGAATCATGGAAAACTCTTAATGAGAATCAAAAGAAACATCTCATAAATATCACTGATTTTTCCACCAAAAACACGATCTAAATCATTTATTTCAATGCTATTGAATATTATGTGGATCATTGTTAGATTTAAGTTTCCAACCCTGATTGACCTATATCTCTGTAAACACACATACCAGAATCATCTCCTCGATACCCACAGCCTTCCTCCACTCCTCGATGGAGCGCACAAACTCTGCCTCGGCCTCCTCAGCCCCTAGGGGGAATTGGGGTCGGGAGCTGCGGCCGAAGCCCATGATATCAAAGGCATAGACGGGCCTCTGTGCAGCCAGAGCCTCCAGATTCAGCACCCAGAGGCCCACCGCACTGGCGAAGCCATGCACCAGGACGTAGGGTGTGCGGGTGGAGTTGGACGGGTTCAGGTGGAGGGTGCGGATCCGCTTTTCACCGCCGTCGATCTCCACAAAGCGTGACTCAAAGGGCGTTGTAAGACCTGTAGGAAATTACACAAGTGACATCAACAGACATGTACAAAGAAACAAGATGGTTCGCGAGCCACGAGTCTCGCCTGATTTCGCAATTGATAAACGGTGCTAAGTTTTTTTTCATATATTTTTTCAAACCTTTTGACCCCTATATGACCTTTGACCCCATTAGCCTCATGGAGATACACATGTGGTATTACCCAAGCATCATTTGTACCAACTGTGATCACAATTGATTCTGAAATAAAGAAATAGCAAGTCAAACGAAAACTTTGAGAAAAATGATGCACACGGCCTCATATCATTTGACCTTTTGACCCTAGATGACCTTTGACCCCATCATCCTCATGATGATACATGTGGTATTACCCAAGGATCATTTGTACCAAGTTTGATCACAATTGATGCTGAAATAAAGAAATGAGAGCAGGTTAAAGAAAAAACTAGCATTTTTGTAACACAACAGACTAACAGACTAACAGACTAACAGACTAAAAGGAAAAGTGATCACTAGGTCTCTACCAAACTTCGTTCAGGCGAGACAAAAATACATTAGGGCTCAGGACGTTTTAATTGCCTCTGTGTAAATTACAAAATTGAACTCCCCTGCTTAATTATTCTCATAGTAAATAATGCAAAGAGTATTCTCCAGTGTGCTTGTTTCAAAATATCAAGCTTTAGATGATGCCTCCACAAGCTGATTTTTATTTATTGAAAAATGCATGATTGGAAAAGCTCCGAAACAGAAAAGGTGCAAATTAAGAAAGCCTTTCCTACAGTCCTGGCAAGATGCAATAAAGGGGGATAATTTACAAATATTTTGCGGCGGCTATTTTTCTAGCCCAATGTCAATGACCTTGAATCGTGTTCTATATGATTAACCATTTGAGAAAAAAAGAAGATTTTTAATAAGGGAGCTTTTGATATTTACGAGGGCTCTATTTTGTACTGTGAGGGCTGAATCTCCCTAAACAATCAGATACTGAGATGCCATCCTTCACAAACCAAAAATAATATTCTGACAGAAAAAAACACAGTATTTTTTTATCCCCAAATGTACTGTTAAATGTGGATGAACTGTAAATGTAACATAGCTACATCACAACTCCTTTCATTTGTACTATTAAGGAGGTGTTGCACAGTAGGCCCTACTGGAAGAAGTACAAAAATGAGATACATCCTAATTTATGTAAAAGACAAGTTGTATGAACAAATTTGTTCCTGGCAGCGAAAATTAAGATGATGATTTTTATTCCTTTCAGCTTGAGTCGATTAATGACTTTAATGAGGACATTGTTGAGATCTGCAACTTACATTCAAGAATGTTCTGTTCTGCTTCTTCGAGGCTTTTGGCAGACGTAGGTTTCCACCTTGGCATCCAACGACTTACAAATCCCTCACTAGAAAACAAAGAGATTTCATAAAACAAAAAAGGTTGAGTCAGATTACAATGTGGCAATATCCGGGGCTCCACACTCACCCCTTTTTTCTACTGGTCCGATCTGATCCTGTCGGACCAGAAGATACCCAGTTTTTCAAATTTTTTATTGATCCAACCCTAAAATTTACTGGTCCCGAACAAAAAAGAAAACATTAGAAAAAGACTTGTTTATTTTGCATCTTTTATTGGTTATTCCCTCCCCCCCCCCCCCAACAAAAAAACAGTACACACACACAACATACCGTACTGACCAACGGATAAGCCAAGTTTTTTTTCTTGAAAATCTTGACAAAGTCTGGGTGCGGCTATAGACGCGGCGTTAGCAAAAGTCATGTCTTTCAAACCAACACGTATACACATGTATGGGACTGTGCACTGTCATAATTGTGTGACAACATCAAACAACAAAATAGATGGCTTTGATAGCCATCCAGTATGACACAATTGACGTACAGGTATTATAATCAATATCGCAAACCAATTCTAGATATACATGACTACTATAAACCATAAAACCATAAAGAGGCCCATGACGTAAAAAAAAGACAGGGCAGCCCTCTTGCAGGTCGAAGAAATACAAATTGGTAAAAGCCATGGAAAGTGGAAGAAGATATACTGTATCGGAACTTCCCTCCCAATAATAAACTGGAAACATAGGAATCGCTAGATTTTAAGGGTTTGGACGGGTCATCCAAAACCCCCCTGTCCGCTATGGTTCGCACCACACTGTGCATGCGTTCAATGCATTGCACGCACTAAAATAGTAACTGTGACAGAGCCTGAGCCTGCTGAGCCTGAGGCAATACTGATTTTTCGGTCTACAATGTACATGCATGGTCTAGGAAATATAGCCAAGACCATTAAAGAAGTGCAGTCTGTTTTCATTTTAAAAACACTTCTTCACATTTCTCGGTATTCCTATCCTATGCTTAAGTCGCTAGAATATGCCAGAATCGCTCTTGCATCATCATACATTCTGTAGGGCAAACAAACCATCCGTAGCGTAGTATGGCAGACCGCCTGGGCCTGGCCCTGGGCGACTAGCCACACGATCCAACGGGGAACTCACGGGCACTTACCCATCACCATTCTGATTCGCGTTGCTCCTCCTGGAACATCGACATCTCGACCGTTCGTTTCCATTTGCTGCGCTCAATTCACCAATATTTTCATTTGTTGGTACATCCACGGTATTTTGCGCAGATGTCATGATGGTTGGTAGACTGTGTGTGACCCTTTTCAGTGAAATAAGCAAACTGTTTATTTTTTGACGTTGAACTTGGAGACTAATCCGTTGAAAACGCAAAGTCATTCCGGTAGTGTGTACCGGTCACACGGTGTATGCGAATATGCAACTATGCATCAATAGTGGTACCGTACGCGTATACCGGCGGAGCTTGCATGACGTAATCGCTATTAATTGCACAGTTGGAAAATGTAAACAAAGTCAATCTCCCTGCTTCGAAAAATGTAGTTTTCATGAAATGCTGTAGAGTGACATCTAGATCCCACACATTCCATGTGCATCAACCATGACTGTGCTCTTTTGTGTTTTGTTATCCAAGATAGTACATAGACTATTTTGGAATCATATCATTAATTTTGTCACAGATTTTGTTACAGATTCTTTTAAAAGGTTTTTATTCGGGGTGTGCGTGTGGGTAAGGGGGGGGGGGGGGGGGGTTGTCAGTCACGTTTCTTCTTGAACCAAAAAAAATCTTCTTTTTGCAGTCCCTAATATACCTATGAAATGTCGTTGATATTTGTAGAAATGGTACCATGATAATGTACTACGTACTTAATAGGAATGGTTGTAATTGATCTGGTAGAGCACCCCCCCCCCCCCCACCCCTCCAATGCTTAAAACATCCCATTGTTTACAGACATAGGAAAAATGTAAAAAGCTGTGAATAACATAGGCCCGTATTTTTCTGTATTACAGTTGTTAATTGTATTATAAATACATGTGTATCATTTTTTATTATTATCTTATTTTGTTATGTTTATTTGTTCTTCTTCATTTGATTCCTTCTTTTTTTTTGGGGGGGGCACCTTCTTGTCATTTTTTTTCTGTGTAACTTTTATGAGTATGTCAAATGACTAATCATAACGATAGGTCCATTTTCAAAATGTGACTTACAGTAAGAACTTGCTTTTTAAAATAGGGCTTATAGTTCCATGAAGCCTGCCAAGAAATGAATTACAAAGGTTCGTGATTGCATAAAACTAACATTACAAAATAAACATTAATAGCCTACTGATGACACCCAATCACGGCTTTTTGCATCACACAGTCATGACAGGGATGTTGGAAAGCGAGGGGCGCACTGCTGCATGAGCGTGTAGACCATGGTCGCTACGTTTCAACGTAAAGAGGGATATTTTATCCCCTTTTTCCTGCAAAATATTTATGTTCGTGATGCTATATGACGGTGAGATCTCATTCACGTTTTCGTTAGGGTATGAGGGGCGGATCCAGGATTTGTGAAAAGGGGGGCCGGAGACTATCTTCCCTTCCTGTTGAGAAACGTGGCCATGCATGATTCTGTCAATCGGTACTCGATTCGGCCCCTCTCGTTTTAAATGGGAGAGGGGGGGGGGGGCCCTTCGGACCCCCCTTGATCAGCCCCTGGGTATGCTGATTCCTGCCAAGTTTCATGGCTTGTGCAAAATGTGCTACCCTGCCTTTAAATAGCGCGGAGCCCAAATCACGTGGTTAATTGAGCACCGAAGTATGACGTCATATGACCATATATCAAGACAACTGTTTCTAAACTACATGCAAAGAGCAAACATCGTTGATCATAGCGGGGACTCTCTTTGGGAGGGCCCGACACTAGCCCACTAAACAATATCGGATCAGTGGAACTCTCTCTTTCACCAGAGCGATGTTGTTTAGAACCAGCAACCTGCATAACAATGGATACGACGTCTTCACTAATTATAATTTTAATCGATGAGTAAAGCGCCTCTCATCTATTCTAACTAAAATACATGTCAAGAACACAAACTCTTTCAGAATATGGCATTAAAATACAATGGTTAGGTCTTATTCTCAACGCAAAGCTTGAATTACAATTTTGCCCGAAAAAAAATTAAACTAAAAAATTAATGACACTTTCGCATGCACAAAAATAGGCCTATAGCATGCAGGTCTGTAGTACAACACCATTATAGGTTTGGTACTAGGTTCTTTCAATTCACTTTCAATCTTGATTTGAATTAGTCTGATTCAATTCTTAATAAAAACAAAAAACGACAAGTAACAAAACATGACAGTATGAATACACGAAAATGTCAGTTACGCATATTTCAATGGAAATACATGTAACATAAACACAGAATACATTAAAGAAACAGATGAAGAAATCGTAAAAAGTGCTTAAATGATTCCGCATGAGAAATGTACCTTAACACAGACAGATGCGTGATACACATACGTGCAGTTAACACACGAATACATACACACAAGCATACAAGTTGAAAAGTAAATTTATGATCTGGGGGGCATTTCATCAAAGGACTTGTCGGACGTTTTATCCGACAAACTGTTATAAGCTACTGAAATGCTTGCATCTTATTGGCCGAGAGCAAACTTGTCGGATAAAATATCCGACAAGTCCTTTGATGAAATGCCCCCCTGAACTAAGAAAGAAACGAATTGCTTAAGCGCTTTTATCACGGAACAGACTACCTCTAACAGTAAAGTTGACGGGAGTTTGTTCCAAAGGATTGAGACTGAAATAAGAAGACATCTGGACAGATAGGCGTTTTTGAGCAAATTAAGGTACAGGGAAATTGTAATATTGTGGGTGTTCAAATCATGAATATCGAGGATTTTTTTTAGTTTAGAGAAGATTGTTTCGGAATGTGTATACTAGGAACAGAGATTTTGAATAAGAAGAATCGCTTCCTTTTTTGCAATCGGAATAATCTAGTCATTGTGATAATCAGTCGAATTTGCCTTCTCGATACATGCATTACAGTAGGAAGGGTTATTGCAGTTATTTTTTTTTAAGTATACTCGATGGGAAGAAGTGATCATCAGTTGATAACATCTGTACTCTTTGCTAACTGATTGCAGACGACATCGATGTATTTATTATGTCGATCACGGTAATTTATCATCAATGGTGACTCCTAGAAAATAACATAAGACTTAATTTTTGGCGAATTCTTAGAATAATTTTGTTGTGCGTGCACGATTATATTCAAACTCGCACGAGTCTGCTTCTCTTGTGTTTCTGTTTCTTCGTGCCTGCAAGTGATAAGTGAAGAATTTCAGAATTACAAACCTATACAAAATAATTGCGAAGGTTTGACAGTTGTACTGTCTGGTTGCTAATTTCTGCAAGAGCATTACGAAGGTTTGTGCCAAGACAAGAGTGTGTGCGTGTGTCTGCAAACTATGAATGAAACTAGAAGAGCTAATTGTGCGCACTGTACACCGAATGAATGAAATACGGAGACCTGCTGTTATAGACATCAAGTTCAAAGTTCAGATTGTTGTACGCTGGGCCAGGGCAGGTCAACAAACTTTTCAAGTTCATGTACGTATACTAAATTGGGTGATTATGAACCACCAATCAGCGATCAGATCGCCTACACACCCCCAGCCGAGCCTCTCAGCTAGCTAGCTCGGTCCGTTCACAAGACCTCAGTTTTACTACGAATACAAGGCATCGTACGTAGAATGGCCCTATTGTAGTAAATAACAAAAGCATGCGTACACTGGCGTACACTGGCAGGGCCAGTGGCTCCCATTTTAGTATTGATCGTCGGTTTCTTGTATTATGTTCGCATTGAATGCACTTTTATTGTGAAGAATAGACCGTGACGCGCAGGTAAGCGACACGAAACAACATACTGTACATAGCCGTCAGTTTCGAAGAAGACGATATTAATCACAAGACTACTACTCAGACTAGCAGGAAACTGGAAGTAAAAGTGTTGCTCTGTGATCGACTGCATGCTAGAGTAGCATGTGCTCGTTGTGTACCGGTATGTGATTCGACCACTGTACGAGCGTCATGTGCTACGTCACGATTTGGTGCAATTATAAATTGAGCTGAGCGCCTACAAAGAGTTAAAAATATGTAGCTATTACTGAGAGTAAATTTGTGTTGGGAGGTGTGGTCTATTCATCTTGGCGTGGCGGTAGGTTGCCGTCGAGCGTAGATATTAAGTCTGCCATTTTATCGAGTGTGATGTACAGCAGCTTAGTAGAGTATACTGCATGACTGATTACAGTGTGCAATTAGCGAATGAGAGGTTATCTGCGTTCTGCTACTAGCAAATCTTGTCTGAATCCAAATTCCAATGTTGAGCGATAAGGCTCAATTCGCCAGAGAATTCAATGTATTTGCCGCATATAGCCGCAGACAGGCGACCGTCATTTTGGTGTTTGCATCCGACTATCTCGATTGAACCATGGAGCTAAATGACTTCTGATTGAACCTATGTTGTGTCATCGTCTCTATACCGCCTGGGAAAACTGTTCAGGCCTATTAGCCGCTAGGTCTACTTACATGTACTTGCTGAATACCAGGACCTCGCTTCGGCCATTTGTCGGCAACAGACACCTCGAACTCGAACTGTATACTCGATCAAAGGGATAGGCCCTAGAAATTACGGTGTCGCTGGATCACGACAACATATCGGGAAATGACGACGCCTGCGAAATCAGTAGAGGAGACAGCTAACTCTTCATCGTTGCCACAGACTGTGAGTACTTGACTTATCTATTCAGCTTTTAAAAAATATTAACTTCACCATAATCATCCCAATAGGCATATGCTTACTAATTGCTTGACACCTGTTGCTATAATATACCACCTATTTATTACATTATAAGTGCATATTTAGCTTATTAAATATATATTGACAATTACATTTTGAAGGTTTTTTCGCCTTCCCAGTACAGTATATGCCCTTTAAACGTCCTTGTATGCTATCACTACTAAAGCTATTTAGTATGATCAATTTTGCACATAATAATAATTCTTTTAGCAATTCCTGGAAACAAGAAAACATGATTTCATAACAAGCTTGTGTAATCCACAATGGCATGATAAACGTACACTTTGCCGTTTGTCTCTCAGGCAATATGACCTGTATATGTAGAGTTTAACGCAAAAGGTGTACTAAACTCAGAATAACTTCACCCGACACCAAATAAAACAATATGCAACACTATTATTGATTTAATGCAATTTTTTTTTTGGGAAATCACAATGGTAAAATGAGTTTGCTGACATAATAATTACAGCGGATAATTGAAATCACCCACAGATGTGATTCGGTGATGAAAATCAATGATTTTGCGACAGCATCAGATGATTAATTTTGCGCCTCATCAAGTTAGTCTACATTTAGTACGCGGTCTATTAAGTTAAACACCCTTGTGAAAACGGGCCAATGTAGAATATAATCTATATTGCATACATACAAAAAAAAGTTCTCACGAACATTGCCCGCCCTGACAATGCTAACGGGCGATGTATAATGATAATTGAGAGGTTCGCCGAAACACACAACTCTCGTTCACGTTAGTCCTCTTGTACTAGTAATTTTGATCACGTTCTCGTGATCGCTGAATAAAAGAACGACGCAGCTCATACAGTACACTTTTCAACTTCTGAAGGCCATTAAAGCATTGTGATTTGTGATTGATCATGCAGTACTACAAAGCCAACTCTGACTTTCTAAAAGCCGCTTAATTCACGCTTTGTCATTTTCAGCGCCGCAAGCCTAATCCTGAAGAAATAATATTTTGCTAGCCACATTTCAGAGAAGTCCTTCGAGGTGAATGCTTAATCGGGCAGTTCACTGGTAAACATCTGATTGAGAATGTGCAGATCAGAAGAATTAGTAAGAACGTTTGACTAGTAATAGAGGAGTTATGATAGCTTTATAATCCTTAAATTGGCAATTGTGTTGATACATGCCTATGTCACGCGAGAAGAGTGCAACATAATTCGTATAATCATGGCTATTGCCTATGACCAAAACAGATATTATCAAAACCTACCATCAAATTTAATGATTGTTTTATAAATACATCAATAAATGTAAATGGCCTGTCAATAGGCTGCCAAGAGAGCTTGAAAAAATATGTTGTTTTTTATGAGAAAATCCCGAAAGGAAACCATTTGTTTGTGCATAAATCACACAAAGCCTTGTTCACACCATTTCATCATCAATAGGCCAATTATTTATATTTTTTAAATCCATAATTTTCATTCCGGTTTATTTTGTGAGATGTTAGTGAACTTTGAACCAATATGCTTGTCTCATTTTCTAATGCCAGTATTAGTGACAGCCTCCTCTTGAGACATTATTTTGGAATCATTTGCAAGATTACTTCGTTAATTTCCCTGAAGATAACTGTTTAAACATATGGATTCCTTCTTTAAAAGTAAGAGGAAATCAATTTCTAACAATTACTCTTGGGATCAGTTAAACTGCGAACCTTTATTTCTCAACTCACTTTATTAACCTATTCAAGGCATCCTTTTCAGTGAAGTTTCAATAACTTAAGACTACCGTTGAACTTTTTAGCAAGATTTATTTCTGCTAGTACTCCTCACATGCGGTGCCCAGTTATAGACGAACAAAAACAAAGAGGACTAAAACAGTTGGACTAAGAAAAATCTTTGTGTACAAGTGACCATCATGGCCACGGTGGGTCAAAATACACAGAAGGTTTGAATAGATGAGTAGAACCATGGACCCTACCACGAAGAAGTGGTGCAGATAACAACAGTCGAATAAAAAAAAATTCTCACAGCATACTAGGTTGTACCGTATAGAGCCTAGAGGTAATGCGATTGAGTGATAGCCCGTGTCTTTTTTTCCACGGCATACATGAAAACGTGTCAAAAAGGACGTAAAAATGCAATTATGTCAGGAATTACATCAGTAGTACAAATCCATCAACTGGGAATTGGTTGTCAACTGGAAGATTGCACGATTTGTCAGGTCCTCGATTCTTCCACTGTCTCTTCCCCTTCCCTTTCTCTGTCTTCTTCTCTTTTTCTCTTCTTGTATTACGCCCCAATCCCTCCCTCTCTCCTTCTTCATTCTCTCGCCTTCTATTCTCACTGTTCGTTCTGGTATCTAATTCGTTTCTAGATATCACCCTTTCTTTCAGATTCCTCCTCTTTTTTTTTTTTTTTTTTTTTTGTATTGCCAAATTATGGATCACATATTGCCGTCTCCTAGTGGAATACATGTTTTTATAACTAGTCAGGAGCATAGATATAAAAATAGAAGTGAGACTTTCTTTGTTTGAGTGAAAGGGGGGGGGGGCGCTCCTTGAGCTCAGTTGTAGTTATTCCCCGTCACGAATGTCGATCCTGACTTGGACATTGTGAATGTGTAGCCTATATATTCATGGTATTGTACGATAACCACGATCGCATCATATCGTGGAGCAGTATTGGCGGCGACATGATCGTGACTTATTCGCGAATTGTAAATTTCATTGTGTGTGAACCGCTGTCATGTTAACATACATGTGAGTGTGTACGTGGTCTGCATATCCCTTAGCACATTAGAGAGTGTGCGAGGCACGTATCATGATTATGTGTTTTTCAGAAATGTAAATGGTATAGTCATTCCCATGATCACCATCACGGTATACATGTACTTTCGATTCCAGCTAATATACATGTTGAGTTATTTTGGGCATGCCTTCGAAACCATCTGTTATTTGGTTCAAGTGTCAATAGTAAGCAATAAAAAGAGAGAACAAAGGAGGGAGAGCAATAGTAAATGTTATGTCCTGTACTTTCTTTGTCGTTTCCTTAAAATTCTAAATGTGTCTTTAGCATTGTATCTGACTTTCCCATCCCTCCACCCTCTGTTCTACCCCACCCTCACCCCGCTTCCCTCTCTCTCTCTCTCTTTCTCATTCACCGTGTCTACTCTCTACCGTAGATTACCGTACTGTACTCTCTCTATCTCTCTCTCTCCCTCCCTCCCCCTCCCCCCTCTCCCCCTCCCCCTCTCCCCCCTCTTCCCATCCCCCTGCCCCCCTCTCCTCTCTCTATCCATTTCTCTCTCTCTCTCCTTCACAGATATAATTACTGCCCTGCATGCCCCGACCATCAGTTCTATCATAGGGTCCATGAATCTATTTAACGGAATTAACACGTCTCTCTCTCTCTCTCTCTCTCTCTCTCTCTCTCTCTCTCTATCTCACTCTCTCTCTCTCTCTCTCTCTCTATCTCACTCTCTCTCTCTCTCTCTCTCTCTCTCTCTCTCCCTTTAGAAGGAGCTCCTCGATAACGATGTCGATCAGGAGGACGGACTGCCTCAGCTGACAATGGAGGAAGTCGCACTCCACTCCGAACAACGCAACTGCTGGGTGGTCATCATGGACTTCGTCTATGATGTGACGTCATTCCTAAGCGAGGTTAGGGAATCAAAATTTATTCTCTTGGTCGTGTTCGCTCTCTGGAAATGAAAAGGATCCTTTGCGGGCAACACAATTTGCTGAAGAATATAGGGGATGTATAAGTTTGTCCACCTGTTTAAATGATCATTGTGAACAGCGGAAAAGACATAATACAGTGTACTTGCATTGAAATAAAGGAATTACCAACTGTGATCGAACTATCTCACACTTAGACTCCGCCCCCTCAACCCCTCCCATACCCTCTCTTAGACCCGACATATTATGATGTCCATATTTTTTTTTACGATCTGGGATTATGCGACAGGTTATAATCGATTATAAGCCGGGGTGGATCTGCGTTTAAGGCATTAATACAATTCCGATATATTGCATGAGTGTGTTGATGAGTTGACGTTAAAATGTGTTTTTTTATTCATTCTTCCTCTTTGCAGCATCCCGGAGGATGGGAAGTTATCATGGAAAAAGCCGGTACGTCAATGAAAAAAAAAAAAAACGCTGTTTGTGGCGAAGCGCGTGCCTCGCGTTACGAAGTGGTGTCGCCATATTGTTACGCCGGTTTTTGGTTCTATGACACTTTCACTGGTTCACATAGTCTAGCGCGCTAGTGTCGGCCGGCAACCCTCATGAGAGTCCCCGCTATGATCACCGATGTTATCTCTACCATCTGTAGTTTAGAACCAGTTATGATCCCAGGTGACTCTGTTGCTGTAACCTTCTAGACAATGTAAACGTTTATGGGGCGACGAAAGGATTTACAAGATTAAAAATACTTTTAAGACACTGAGACTATGTAACCCTTTTCGTACACTGAAAAATATGAAATGTGAATAGTGTATATAAGGAGGAGCGAGGTAACGAATACAATCAGGATGCAGCCATATGTTTTAGACATAAGAATAAATTTGGAATATCTAGGAATATACACAGAATTCTCCCTCCGACGGCATTTCCTGCTCATTCCGACTCGAGTGTGACTATTATAGGTTAGAAACGCTCGAGGCGGAAAGTACAAGGGTCGCCGCGTCTTGCACTGGTTCACCGTGCTCGACACGCGGAATGTTATCGTTTTCTCCTTTTATCTTTGGTTTTCTGTTGACATTGTTTTTCTTGTCGAATTCGATTGAAAACGCGCCTAACATCCCCAGACGACAACAGCAACATAAGGTTTTAAACGGCTTGCGCGCCATTTTATTTCCACGGGGCAGTTTACGCACGATACAGTAAAGACTACGTACTGCCATAACATGCCACACCAATGCATGAATGAGTCAGAAATGGCATAGACTATCTGCCATGATGGTTGTACACGTATGCCCAAGTCCCGACACAACTGGGTCCTGTATCACGAAGAATGAGTTGCTATCTATAGCGACTTTGCGATCGATTGTAAACTTGCTATCTATTGCAACTCATCGTATCATAAATTACCACTGTTATCTATTGAAAGTCAAGTCTATGCATGATTTTACAATCATCGTACAGTTACGATCGATCCATACAAGCTACGTTAATTGATCGATATCAGTCGTAGCCTCTTTGTGATACAGATAATTTATGATCAATTAAATCGTACGATCGATAGATCAGTCATACGATTGATCTATCGATCGTACGATCAATCGCAGCTCTTTGTGACACAGGCCGCTGGCGTATCAGACTCTGGTCTGCATCGTATAGGTGCCTGTTTCTGTGACAGTATCACTAACTGCGACCGTGTCTGCGGACTAATACGTAGTTGAACAATGTTAAAGGGAAAGTCCACCCTGAAGTTAAATTGGTTTTAATAAAAGCAGAAACATCAAATAAACATATTAGTGAAGGATTGATTAAAATCCGTCAAAGGATAAAAATGTTATGATATTTAGAATGTTGATTTTATGACGTCACGTGCGAGATGCTCTTCCAAAAATGTATTGCATAATTTAACCTAGCTGTGCATTTGATATATCATTAGAAACACGTTCTTGCACATACACGTCTATGGAAAAGATGAATTCCTTCATAAAAAAGGGGGAAATTTATGGAAGCATACAACATACAACATGCGAGAGCACCTCGCAGGTGACGTCACACAATCAAACGTTCGAAAGATCCTTACTATCTTTTCAGGCTGTGAGGTGCATGGACACAACCCAATCTGTTTACAACCATGTTTACAACACAGACTATGCCCCAACCCCATCCTCAGGGAAAGAAGCCAGACGAGCTATGACGTCGATAGGGCGTAGTCTGTGTTACCCATAGCTCTATGGTGTTACCAGACAAAGTTGTTAACAGACTGCATGTGTCCATGCACCTCACAGCCTAGTACCTAGCTAGGCTATAGTAGTAGTAGTTGCAGTAGTACTTAGTAATTATGATAATGGTAGTAGTCGTGGCAATGGTAGCATGAACAGTCAATCAAAGATAACCAATGGGAATGCAGTACATGATGTACATTTGGTACAATGCTCAGCCATATTCGGCCAAGGACGGCAGCACAACCACATTGTGTTTATTCAATTTGGCTGCGTGCGTGATTACATTAGCTTCCACAACAAAGCATCAATTCAGCATGCACGCATGAGCTCTGCATTGTGAAATGTTACATTAGATTGAATATAAAATTATTGTCAAGCTAACTGTTTTTAAACTAAGCGGGTAGAGCAAGGGGCTGTGATCACAGCATGTATTCTACTTGGAAGTGCCAGACACTGGCGCGCTAGACACTATCGGACCGGTAAAGTGATTTTGTTTAGAACCTGTTGTCTTCACAACATACTCGTATGACAACACGACTTCGGTACTCTATAGACCATTTTCCTCATGTATGCAAATTTTATTCACGTCGTTCAAACAATACGTTACTAATGGTAACCCAAAATCTTGTCCGAGGTTTGTCCGAGTAGCAATAACTAATAGATTCAGAGTGCGTTCCATCTATTGAAACCGATTCACGGAATACATTTGAATGTAATAGCGTCACTAGGCAATAAGGGGGAAAATTGCGAATACATTGCGAAAATGGCATATTGAATTAACATCAATAATCATTCAGATCGTGAAGATTAGAAAGTTATCCTTGGTCAAACGTATGCTTTTATTGCGAGCAATTTACTGTTAGACCTGCATTCCCTTATGTTAGATTTTGGGTTTTTTTTTCCAAGGCGTAATAATAATAATAGAAATAGTAGTAGTAATAGTAGTAGTAGTAGTAGTAGTAGTAGTAGTAGTAGTATTAGTAGTAGTAGTAGTAGTAGTAGGAGTAGCAGTAGTAGTAGTATCAGTAGCAGTAGTAGTAGTAGTAGTAGTAGTAGTAGTAGTAGTAGTAGTAGTAGTAATAGTAGTAGTAGTAGTAGTAGTAGTAGTAGTAGTAGTAGTAGTAGAAGTAGAAGTAGTAGAAGTAGTAGTAGTAGTAGTAGTAGTAGTAGTAGTAGTAGTAGAAGTAGCAGTAGTAGTAGTATCAGTAGCAGTAGTAGTAGTAGTAGTAGTAGTAGTAGTAGTAGTAGTAGTAGTAGTAATAGTAGTAGTAGTAGTAGTAGTAGTAGTAGTAGTAGTAGTAGTAGTAGTAGTAGTAGTAGTAGTAGAAGTAGAAGTAGTAGAAGTAGTAGTAGCAGTAGTAGTAGTAGCAGTAGTAGTAGTAGTAGTAGTAGTAGTAGTAGTAGTAGTAGAAGTAGAAGTAGTAGAAGTAGTAGTAGCAGTAGTAGTAGTAGAAGTAGTAGTAGTAGTAGTAGTAGTAGTAGTAGTAGTAGTAGTAGTAGTAGTAGAAGAAGTAGAAGTAGTAGAAGTAGTAGTAGCAGTAGTAGTAGTAGCAGTAGTAGTAGTAGTAGTAGTAGTAGTAGTAGTAGTAGTAGAAGTAGAAGTAGTAGAAGTAGTAGTAGCAGTAGTAGTAGTAGTAGTAGTAGTAGTAGTAGTAGTAGTAGTAGTAGTAGAAGTAGTAGTAGTAGTAGTAGTAGTAGTAGTAGTAGTAGTAGTAGTAGTAGTAGTAGTAGTAGAAGTAGTAGTAGTAGTAGTAGTAGTAGTAGTAGTAGTAGTAGAAGTGGTAGTAGTAGTAGTAGTAGTAGTAGTAGTAGTAGTAGTAGTAGTAGTAGTAGTAGTAGTAGTAGTAGCAGTAGTAGTAATCACGCGTTGTCTATATATAGGAGAAGCAAAATCAGTGCACTTTTTAAAATGCTTATTCTCATTAATCCAGGAACCGATGCTACTTATTCATTTGAGGGGAAGGGTCATTCTGCAGCGGCGAGGCAGTTACTTGCAAATTACAGGATCGGCCAGTTAGTGAAGGTGAGATGTAGCTACCACTCCACCCCCGCCCCCCCCCCCCCCCCCCCATCACCCTCACCCACCCACACGCACACAGCCCCTCTTCATCATTTACATATCTTTTCTATGATTTCACTCTTTCGTCAATCTATTTACAATTCTTTTTGTCCTTCAATCATCATCGATCATCACCATTCTCCGCTTCGTTTTTTTTTTTATTTTCCTTTTTTTTCTCCTTCCTCTCTTTCTCTCCACCAAAAGAAAGGGTGGGGGAATCATCTGTGTTATGAACAGGTTGGCAAAAAGAGAATTCCCTGCTTTGTTTTTAAATCACTCATATATAGACGTTTATATTGTGGGAAATTTCGCCAGGAAATAGAAGGGTTTGTTTTAATAATAGTTACATTTTAGTTGTTTGTACTTACGACTTCAGGTCAAAAGTAAAATTCAGGAAAATCTGACACACAGAGAAAATGTTTTTTTTTCTTAAACAATGGAAGATTGCATTTATCTAAGCTTATTGTTTTGGAGGAAAATGAGCCTCCGACATCAGACCATCGTGACCGTGTTGCCAATTTGCCCCCCCCCCTCCCCCACCCCCAAATCGTAATTTTCTTAAAAGTTGTCCGATTTTCTCTAAATGTGTTGCACCATGTATTATATTTGTACCGGTAATCTTTTATTGAGAGCCATTGCCTATTGTACCGGCAATCCCCCATTTTACATGAAATCTAAAAAAGTAGATTTTGGGTTGTTTCTAAGTATGATAACTCGTTGATCATACCGCATACCGGTCCTTTGCGTTATTGCTTTTGTTTTTTATTTTTCTTTGATACAGAGCGACCGCCTCGAGAAGGGCTGAACTACTTCCATGTATATGATTTGTGTTGTGCTATATGTGTCGTCGTATGTGATTGACAGTAATTAGATAAACAACATTTTATACAAGGAGATATGCATATGTATATTTGTGTGTGTGTGTATATAATGACTAATGATATTCTACATTTTACATTAATGTATTCAGCTTTATTTATATAGTGATTAACGTACATGGCATCATGTAAAACAAAACTGACAGGAAACATTGCTCTGTAAAAAAATGAAATTGAATTGTTGACGTGGAATTGTGAATTTATTGTGTGGGTATATTCGTACTACAATGTGATTGTATACGTAAGAAGCCAATATGTATATCTTCATACATGTTAATGGGATATGTTGCGTTTTAATAGGGAGAGAAAGGTACACACTAGTGTTTTAAAGTTGATTATGTTGATGGTGTAATATGCATGTAATATTGTACGTCTTTCAAATTATGTTAAGCGGGTTTTTCAACACATTCAATCTGAATTGGATTCGGTCACAGTGTAATTCGGTTTAGTAACGATCATGCCTGCGCTTTGTGTCTACGAAATATAAATTTCGAAATATTTTGTACTATACTCATCCCTCCGTATGCTTCACCCTGCAATTACGTTGGTTTCAATAAAAGCGGAAGTATGAAAGAAACATAATAGTGAAGGTTTGACGAAAATCCGTCAACGGACAAGAAAGTTATGATCTTTTGAAATGTCAATTTTGCGAGGTGCTCTGACTCCCATATCGAGTACCAATATTTGAACAGATTTCCTAGACAACTGGCACTCGACACTAGCCCACTAGACAATAATGGACCGGTAAACCTTTCACTGGAGTGATTTTCTTTAGAGCCAGTTGTCATGACAATATGATGACATAAATCCGGTACTCTATGCTGTGTGCTATATGATTCCATGAATTGCCCTTTTTCTGTTTTCGACAACGGAATAATTTTATTTCATGGAAGTTTGTGTGTAAAAACGTGTACATGTACTATCAACTGCCTTTTTATTCCGCGCAAAACCTACTTAAAGAGAAAGTCCACCCTGAAGTACAATCCGGTACAATCCCTAATATTATACAAAGCAAGTTCGAATACTGGAGCCATGTTTATGAAAGCTTACTAGCCTAGTTGGTTACTACAATGCATGTATTTTGATGCACTTTAGTTGAAGGTTTCATGAATGTGGGCCCTGGTCCATAGCCTACCGTGTGTATCATGCGTTGTACATTGGGTACAGCATCATGATTCAACATGGCAACATTTCATATTAAATCATGACATTCCACTTTGTTTGCTGAGCGTTTCAGTGTTTACTCAGGACTCTAGAAAAACAAAATTATTGCCTTGTATCATATTTAATAGTATGTCATTGGTATAAAATAAACTGTAATTTTTATGTCCCCCCCCCCCCCTCTTATCTAGCTATCTCCTCTATTGTTCACTCTTTCACGCCCCTTCCTCTCTCTCTCTTTATTCCCCTCCCTTCTGTCTCTCCTTTCCCCAATGTCTCTGTCTGTCTCTCACTCTCTCTCTCATTCCCCTACCCACTCCCCCTCTCCCCCTCCCCCCCCCCCCTCTCTCTCTCTCTCTCTCTCTCTCTCTCTCTCTCTCTCTCTCTCTCTTTAACCCCCTCTCCCCCTCTACCGCTATGATATCAAGTAAACGTGTATATATCAGTAAATAATGATGGTGTGTGATCATTCGGAACCGGGGAAGATAATCATGTCACTGAAATTGGTCGTTGCAATTTTGTACACAGCCGCTATATTTGCGGTGTATATCCTTGTATGCAGTTAATGTTTTTTGCACCAGCATATGCGACTCTTTTTTTAAAGTATATTTCGCTAATATTTCAGCCGGTAATCATTGAGTGTAATACGTTTTGATTAAATGTACATATACATTAAGTGTGCTACCAGACACTGTATGTGGTTCTTTGTGAGGAGAAAATATTACATTGTATTTTTCGGAAGAGCAAGGGGAAAAGAGAGGAATGAGAAAAAGAGACCAATGTGAGAGATAGAGCTGGTGAGAGGAAAAGAGAGAGAGAGAGAGAGAGAGAGAGAGAGAGAGAGAGAGAGAGAGAGAGAGAGAGAGAGAGAGTGAGAGGGAGAGATACAGAGAGGAAGAGAGAAATAGATGGGGGGAGGGCGAGATGAATATAGACAGGAAAAAGGAGGGGACGGGGCGATGAGAGATATTGAAGTAAGAGAAGGGGATTCTGAGAAAGAAAACAGGATCAGGAGAGAGAGACAAACAGACAGACAGACAGACAGGGGGGGGGGGGGGGTCTGTGTAGGAACGGGAAACGGCGGGAAATATTGCTTTGAGGGATTGTCCTTGATATGTGAAAGAACACCGATTGCTTTTGATATTATGAGGAGTACAAAGTCAAAGTATATGCAGTATCGATTTTGAAGGAGGCCTTGTAATTCTGATATAAGCGCGGTCCACGGTCATGACGGCCCTAAAACTAAATCTACTGAAGTGCTTGCTATAGGAGATGGTGTTATTGAAGTGTCCCTATATATCACTGAACGTGTATATGGGTTTGTCCGAGAATGTGAGATTGGCACCAATCTAATCCCCATAATGTCGTCAAGTAAAAAATTAAAGTAATCGTTATTTTGTGTAGGTGTGAACCATGGGCATGATGAATGGTCACATAATTCTGCGTTATTTTATTTCAGTTGTCATCAAATGCTAGCAAAAAAAAATTCTCCTCTTTTTTTATTATGGTGGTTGCTATAGGGTAAGTGCGAAAAATGCGCACGGCAAGTCATAGATTCACGGGGCTGTGCCTAATGTTTGTTATTGAGTTTTCATGCAAATAACAGTCATTATGGTCATTGCATGAAACTCCTCTTTTTCTCCTGCCCCCCCCCTCCCCCCTGTCTCTCTCTTCTCTCTCTCTCTCTCTCTCTCTCTCTCTCTCTCTCTCTCTCTCTCTCTCTCTCTCGCTCTCACTTTATCTGTTTTCTTTGCCTCTTTTCTGTCTCTCTTTCCCTCTATATGAAATAAAGAAAAATGCATGCATAATCATGATAATTGTGTATTTATTAATTGGACATGATATCTATTAATTTTATACAGTACATGTAGTAACATGTCTGGCCTACATGCATTGATGATGCCCTTATGATACCAAAAAACAAAGAAAAATTAAGGATTTTAGGTAAAATCTTGAATCAAAATTAATAACTATAATTATACATATGATTAATCAACTGTTTGATATTTATCAAAGAAAGGAAGTATGTTATCTCTAAAGGCGCGTGCCTGAAAGAAGTAGTAGCATGTTATTGGCAATATTACAGATATACAATGTGTCTCTCCTTCTCAAACAACCTTTCTCAAAAGAAGTTCGTAAACATGATTTTAAACCAGTGATCGCACACATAAACATTCTTTAAATGTTTTTTTTAGGAATACTTAAAACAGTTAAAACAAGCTGAGGTTGGTACGTTTCTGGGGACCGGACATACCCAAGTCCCGTAGTAAATGGACTGATGTTACATATGTCTGTGAGCATACATGGCCTAACATGTATCATAGCATACATGACTACATGTTATCATTCAATTGGGAGAACACATAAAGAGGTAATATCTACATGTATATAATCGTGCATGGCCTTGAGGGGATACCAGCATTTATAGCACAACCTACAATCATGTTACAGAAATAAAGTACAAGTGTGATTATCATGTCTTCCCTGAAAGAGCCATCCAATTTTGAAATTATTTTCATTTCCAAACAGTATTAAGACTATGACTTAATGTTAGTCTTGATCTTAGCCTAATCTGCCTTAAGTGTTTGAAAGCTTGATAAGTATTGTTTTGTGTGTTGCCAAGGATTGTTTAATAAGCTGTTTCTTTGATGTCATGTATTGAAATTAATGGAAACTTTCCCCCGACTGCCTAGTAATTGTTATCACGTACATGAACCCAACCCTAGTGATTAAATTCCAATGGGTGGAATGGGCTTTAATTTTTCAGTTGTTACTAGTGGGATAAACTTCAGACAAGCTTTAGGGTGAACATAAGAAATATATTGATTGAAAGACATACATAAAATGTGCATGCATACCGGTACTGGTATTGGAAATGGTCTACTAGTATTGCAAAATTTCAGTTTCAAAGCAGTAGCCCCATTCAATCATATAAAATGTGCAATGCTGATCAGGAACAGACAAATAATCCATAAAGAGAAAAGGTCCTAACCGATCCCTAATGTCATAATCGCTTGACATGTTTTCTGTGATGTCGCTGGCGGCCAATCCTGAAGAGGCAGCCAAACACACAAATCACCATGACAACGAGGGATGCTTTGTACAGGTTGATGATGAGGGATTCCTCTGGAAGAAAACACTTGTTGATAGCGATGGTGGTAGGAGTAATGGTAGCCTAATATTGGAGATAGAAGGAGAGAGAAAGGAGTGAATTTATGTCATTGAATTGATGGAATTGATAATGGTTTATTCAGAACAAAAACAACAATATAAAATAGTGACACATCACACCTCCCAGGCTGAATTATGTGTGACTTTAAATCATAAAAAGGATTCATTCAGTAGCACAATAAGTAAATCACACATAATTGTGAATATAGTGCAGTGTAAATATGCCAAAGGATTGCCTCAGGTAGGTTTTAGATTGCATTTGGTAATAAATTTTAAAGATATTATCAATAGTGGATTGCATTATGGTAATTTAAAAGATACAGTAATATGAATATTCATAACTTTATTATGTACAATCTAATAACTTTTTGAACCTAAAAAAACAACAACTACTAAACTTTCTACACATTAACATTTGTCCAGCATGTACCATTGATGATACCCTTAAGAATCAATACAATCTTCCATAAATCAGGTTAGATATGATATCACGTTATGTTGTTACACACCAATAATAATACTGCAAAACAAATTTGTCAATTATCTTTGTCCTGTTCAGTACTAACCATTATTCAATCTTGGTGTTTTTTTTATATTGATTGATCTGGTTTGCATGTTGTTCTATGATTCTACTGCAGTGAGTTAAGTGGATAGACAGAACACAATCAGATCTACATTTAGTCTGGCACTGAGTAAGTTAAAAGCCAGACTTTACTGCGAGCCTGCAGGCTGAATGATTACCTCATCTGAGTATCAGCTCACCAAAACGTGTCACATAACGCCAACCATCATTTGACAAGGTTATACAAATCCATCAATTGAGATTTGTAAGCATCAAGATGATTACATGCCTTGTCAGCCTCATCAGTCACCATGATTAAACAAGCTTTGCCCGATGTATTGGAAGATTAGTATCCCCCCCCCCCACATACATACATACATACATACATACACACACACACACACACACACACTGTTATGTTCTCTCTCTCTCTCTCTCTCTCTGTTCTTCACTTCACCGATTCCCTCTTTCTTTCTCTCCTTCTTTCTTCATATATTATCTTCCCTTCCTTCTCTCCCTCTGTGGTTTACTCATTTTCTTTCTTTTACAGTATTATTTTTAAAGAATCTTCCCTATCTACTCATGCTCTCTTTTCCTCTCTTTCTTTCTCATACTTTCTTGATCTTCCCTCCCTTTTCTACCTCTCTTTTCCAATTTTTTTCTCTTGCTCTCCTTCTTTCTCTCTTGTTGCCTTCCTCTCTCTGTTCTCTTTTCACATGGCTGTATTTTGCTTCCACCCTTTAATTTCTCTCTTTTTCGACCTCTCTCCCCTCTCTGTATCTCTCTAGAATGCTCTCTACCACTCTTCCCGCCTGTCTGTTTGTATGTATGGCTGTCACTGTCTAACTCTCATTCTCATTCTTTTTGTACCATTTTACTATCACTTTCCTCTCTTGTCTTTCCTTGATTCATTTCTTCTTCCCCTCTCTTTCCTTGTCTCTTTCTCACTCTGTATGTTTTATATGTGTTTATATCTCTGCCTCCCTCTTCCTCTTTCTGCCTCTTCACCTCTTCATCCCCCCCTCTCTCTCACTTTCTCCTTGTCTGTATTATGTCTGTCTCTATATCCCTCTTCCTCCTCTCAATCTGTTAGTATTTTTTTAGTCTATCACTTCTCTCTTTTCTTTCTCATGTTTTTCCACGATCAAATTATTCTCCCCCTTTCTATTTCTTTTTCTGTCTTACTTGGTCTGTATCATTATGTAAATCTCTATGTCTACCTTTTCATCCATTTCTCTATTATTCTGTTCATCTCTCTCTCTCTCTTTCTCTCTCTCTCTCTCTCTCTCTCTCTCTCTCTCTCCCTCTCCCTTTCTCTCCCTTTCTCTCTCTCACACACACACACATATTGCCACCTCTTTCAACTCACCAACACAATGCTAGGGTTGAGGCGATTCCTCCAGCTGAACGAGGGGACTGATATTTCGGGTGTCCTGTTCTGATGGGTGAGATAGCAGCCATGGTGGGTGTGGCCACTCAGAACAAGGCGTGGCTGGATCCAGGACAGCATCTACACCAAGCATTGCAGAGAAAATGTTAGCATAGCTTCCAGTCAGTTGGGCATTCCTAAACAGAACTATTCAATAAAAGGGTCTGGCTGTCGTAGACTAGTCAGTTTCCATTTCTTCTCCAGCTCCCCTGACATGGACCGAAAAAAGAGAACGATCTTTCAGCTTATGCAAAATCTTGTATCATCGCACTCATGACCACTCATTGGATTTCAATTTTCAGGACATAGTATGTTGCTGTTTTATATTGTACTGTGTTTTGTCTGGAAAATTTAATTGGTTAAAAATATGGATATGTTTGTATTGTTTTATCATTGTTTGTGTTACATTGTGATGTATTTTTAATCTGTCAGGGCCCTCAGTGAGAGCAACTTAAGATGCTACCATGCATAATAGTGGAAATGAATAAATAGATATAATTTACATGCCCAAACCACACATCAGAGGTGGACTACTCACTGTGTTTGTGGCCACTTGTGATATCACCTCCCTCTTCTCTCCATGAGCGACATATTTCTCCTCTGGTGGTGTGCCATCTATTCCCGTGCACCCCGCATCGTTTGGCCGGTACAGAGGAAAGTGCTGATTAAGGAGTGCAATGAAGACTAGAATTAGTACAAATGCCTGTCCTTTTATCGGACTGAAGAGCGCCATCAGCACAAAACAGCAACACCGTCGAACCAAAACAAACGCAAAGCACCAATATCAAAACAGTTCTCTTCACCTCATTAACTATTCTTGGAATAACTTTGACCTTTGAGTTCAAACAGACTTGAAATCAGATCCCATCATTGGATCTCCCTTTGGTGTTTTTTTTTTATCACAAAAATTGCAATTCATTTTAACTGATCAGAAGTCCAATCCACTATCTTTAATACACAGAGTTACGATTGGTATCAATCACAAATCAAGTTGCGATCACTCACAATTTTTCATAAGACAGGGCCCAGGTTAAGCTTAAATTTGCTTGTCTGGTTCAAATTATTATTATAATTTACAATCTAACATTTTGTTTTACAGTTTGAGTAAAAAATCATTGACCTTTGACCTCTGATAAATGTAACCCTATATGTAATAAGTTAATTGGTTCAATTGGTCTCATACAAGTATAAAGTCAAACAGTTCTCAATAAACTGTTAAAAACAGATAACAATGGGGCAATGGGAAGGATGGACAAAGAGATAGACAGATGGATGGACAAACCTGAGGTACAGAAAAAAAACTAAACAATCCAACAAATTTATGGCAAAAACGTCCACACACCTGAAGAAGAATAGGTGGGGTGTGTGGTAACATGGCATGCCCTTCACACTTGGCCTTCCCCACAGCATCTCTCGCCAAGCCACCGTGGTGACCAAATCTCGAGCAGTTCAGCCGCTCTGAGACCCTCTGTAGCACGCTCTTTGCTGAGGAGCAGATATTGCAGCTGTCTCCATGGAATGCCATGCTATTCACTAACACAAAGCTGGAGATAACACAAGGGTATAATGTAAGTTGATATTTGCTTCTTTTGCTTCAGCCACATTTATACAAAACGCTAATCATCGATTAATCATTAATTTTCAAAATTTATACAAAGTTTGATTGAAACATTCATATCATCCACTCACCTACAGAATAAAAATTTATTACAATAAGCAGGGTTTTTTTAATGATTTGTCCACAACTTTCCCATTAACTGTGTAGTATTATGGTATTTCATCGATTCAGTTTCAATTTGTGGAATACACTCTGAATCTATTGATTAGTTGGATAAATCTTGGACAAGTTACCAATTGCAATGTATGGTTTCAAGGACATGCATAAACTCTGCATATACATAATGAAAATGGTTTATTGAAAATAAATGACTGTATGTACAGTGCTAACCTGATTGAGCTGCTTAGATTGTAACATCTAAAATTGAAAGAACAATCAATAAAGAACTAAAATAACATGCATACGTTAACACAAACACAAATAAGTGTACAATAAGAATATTTTAAATGCTGGAATAATATAAAACAGTCATGATCGAGACTCAATTGTTAATTCATTCTGGGCCAAACAAAGTAATATTTAAGTGTATGGTTACATGAACATCACATTTGCATTAGTTGCATAAAAGATGAAATACCTTGTACACAGTTTAAGTTTAATATATGAAATTCACCTGTTTTCCTTTATGGTTATGACTGACACACCAGTTGAGCTGAAAGCATCAAAGAATCTGTCCAACTTGTGTTGGTTCATCCTGTGTAATAAAAAAAGTGAGAACAAACAACAACAATACAGTAACTCTTCCTGTAACAGATAAAATGCTACTCAATCAAATCTAAAAATTACACATCTGGCAAAGGAAGGGTTAATAGCACTGCCACTATACTTCTTCTTCTCATTTTAGTATTGCTAGTACTACTGCAATTTCTACTACTGCAACTACTACTACTACTACTACTACTACTACTACTACTACTACTACTACTACTACTACTACTACTACTACTACTACTGCTGTTACTACTACTACTGCTACTACTACTACTACTACTACTACTACTACTACTACTACTACTACTACTACTACTACTAGTACTACTACTACTATTACTACTACTACTATTACTACTACCACTACTATTACTACCACTACATTTCTACTACTACCGGTACCTATTATACCTACTAGCACAAGCTCTATTATTACTACTACATGTACTTTATCAGAGGTGCTGAGGCATGAGCACTACAGGTACTGCTAATGGCATTTTAATTTTCTTTTCCTCTTCTTGTGCCAAATAAAATGCTTCTCTATAAGATTCGTGTGTATTGCTTGTGACAAAATACACACAGAGCACAAAAGAAGTGAATGCTTGATTCTTTAAACGGGAAGTCTACCCTCGAGTTAAGTCAGTTTTAATTCCATTTCATTTCATTTGATGAAAATCTGCAAAAGGATAAGAGAGTAATATCTTTGATTTTGTGATATATCACTTGCCAGATGCTCTCCCATATATTGTGTACTATTTCTTTTTTTAATTTTGATTTTCTCAAAAGGATACATCATTTTACTTGAGCATTTTACATATGGGAGAGCATCTGACATCACAAAATCAAAACTTGAAAGAAATCATAACTCTTTTCCTTTGACAGATTTTCACTAAACCATCACTTATGTCTTATGTTTCATTCATGTTTGGGCTTTTTATTAAAAACCAACTTAACTTCAGGGTGGACTTTCCGTTTAATCCTGAAGATGGTGGAGAAATATGGACATTGACCCTAACACCTTTAAAGGCTTTCACGTATTGATTCTGTGGGGAGATGTCACTATTTAGCTGCTACGTTTACTTGCGAACTTAACGCACGTATGCGGCACGCAGCGAAGTGGCTAGCCATGATCAGGGCCGAAGGTTTAGCTTCGGTAAGGATCGTGCATTCTAACCAGGCGGGTAAATGCGTAAGTGCCTGAGAAACATTTACACATAGGTAAGTGTGCGTTTTGCATGGACTGCACGGCATACGCAATATGGCAGCACGCTAGGGATATATCCTGCGTACGACATGTGAAAGCCTTTAAATGATCTTCAACAAAATGCACAATGCCTCCATGACCAGTCAACTCACATGTTATGGAATCCCACATCATGGTTTCCGACGACCACTTCAAACTGCACTCTGGGTGGGTGACGAAACATCCTCTTGAACCGTTTCACTGTGGCTTCAAATTCCTGCATGATAGAAAGAAGAGTCACAGAAATTCTTCGGAATTAATGAAATAAATGAAAAGCCACTGAGTAGTTTTAGAGTAAAAGAATGACATTCAAAAATGTTTCTCTAATTTCAGAGCAAACATCCGAGTACTTTTATTTCCACTAACTCTCACAGCGCCATAGAGCTGCATGTGCGCTATTGTTATGGTGCTTTATACATGCTAGCATGCTATCAATCAGCTGCTTTGTACACGCGAGCGAGCCACTGCTAAGCTGTCACGTGCATCCTTGCACACATTCATAATAGCAGTCATTGTTCATGCTCATTGCACTGTTACTGAATGATTCGCACACGCTATTGTTCATCGCTTTGCGTGCACCAGATAATCGGCTTTTGGTCACTCGTCTTCATCTTCACCTGTCCGATTGGCTTTTCTCAAGTAATTTTGAGTTTTATATTTTATATAATATCATCAATGTGCCTCCCCCTCACAAGACACGGAGTTGCTTCATCGACCCTGATCCTGGCCTGATCCTGTGCAACTAAGGTTCATCATTAGTTTAAAATAGATAAACAAAGTAACTTTGCCATACATACTTGGTATCATGATAAAGCTAATAAAATTTCCCACAACTTTTATGCATGTAAGTTTTTTTCTTATATAGGTTTCAAAACATAGTGGTTCAAAAATGCCAACACAGAAAATAAAGCGCAACTGAATAGGCCTCAAAATAAACTTGGCACAGGGTGGATTTGGGCTGGGCACAATGGGAATTAGCGGCGTGGCACTGGGCTCTATTCATTGGGGCAGGCTATGGTCTGGGTTAACATTTAATTTTTGTTTCATATATTGACATAGACACTCCAGCTCAAAGGAATTGGCATAGGGATAGGGAAAGGGAAGAAAGGGAAGGAGCTGCAGTTTTAAACCGCGGTATATCTTGTGCAGTTCAGCATGAAACATGATGTTTTAGCCCAAAAGGCATCATGTTTGATGCTGTACTTCCCTTTCCCTTTCCCTAAGCCAATTCCTTTGAGCTGTAGTGTAGATAAGAAATGAGCCTTGGTCATCAAGGAGATTTATGCATGAAGTATTCAGGTACATGTAGCTGCACCACAATTTACTACCATCTATTGGTAGATTTACAATTATCAACAGCTCTAATTTCTGTGAGCATGGGCCACAAGCATTCATTTAGATCATGAATATTCTAATAAAATAATTTTTAGGAGACAGTCAAAGAATTGTCAAATTACGTCATATATTTCGTGGGTTTTTATTTTCACGAATTTCATGAGTCGGATACTAATCGCGAAATTATAACAACACGCGAAACTATGAATATGACATGCAGGAGCACATAGTACTAGTGCTCCACGATTGCAAATTTAACCACTTGTGAAATTGTCAAGAAGTCCTGATTCGCGAAATATATGGTGTATAATAGTATACAGAATGAAAGTAGAATAAAATAAAAAAAACTCTCAAGCCATATTTCGGGCTTTCCACTTCTTCCACCTACCTTAACCAATCTTGTTGTGTGGCAATGTTCTTGAATCAAAATCCAATAGAAGAGAGTTCTATTATCTGGCATTGCCTAGCTTCCAGACATTTGGATATTTCTGATCTAAATTCAAAATTAGAGTCTAGAGCACTAAGAGTAAAGTCCCTCTGTCATTCTCTTCTTTTCTCCGAGCCGTAGAAGAAATTGAGAATGATTAATCTACCTCAGTGCAGCCATACTTCTTATTGAATAGTTTGTTTCGAAATATATACATAACAGTCTGAATGCTAGGCTAATCTGATACAGAAAGGGGTATTACATGTACCTCATCGTCAGCCCATTTTCCCTCGTCAGTCAGATCACCGAGAACAAACACAGCATCTGGGTTAAGCAACGTCTGGGCGGTCTGAAATGCTCGTTCCATCTGCCATTCTCTGGTATCAAAATGAGAAGGGAAACAAATCATAACAGGCTGTAAAAAGAAAGGTCGGAAAATAGATTGAGGTTCAACAACAACAACAAAAAAAGAAGTAAAAATCTAATGATAAGAAATGAAAATCTCAAAATACAGCTTACTCTGCTAAAAACATGATGCGCAATGTATCACGTAAAACTATTAGTTATTACTATTAGGTACAAATTACAACAATCCTATCACTGTCAGTAAAATAGAACATTAAAAATTAGGTTTATAAACCATTTACTACTGTCATTGGTCAAAATGATCAATCACTATATCTAAATTAAATCAATCTTATGTCATGAAGTAGTTTGTTTTACAATGCAGCCCTTAAACAGAGGTTGATGAGATGCTGAGCGTAAACTTTTCACATCCGGCTTGAAATTGGCTCTATCGACTATAGCGACATGAGCGATGCCCATGATCACAACTGGAGAAGAAGAGATACTATCATCTTACCTTCTCATTTTGTCAAACCAGTGGCCATGGCGATTTCCCAACAGATGGGGGTCGGCGATAAAGAAAGCGTGCAAGGCATCTGGCTCTGCTCTATTATTTGAATGCACCTTGCTAATGCTAGTGCGCTTGCCCACTCCAACCGTACCCTTGCCGTTTCCACCCCCCTGACTACGGGGCGAGTAACCGTCCTCCTCCCGGTTGTTGAAGAGCCATGACGTCTCGCCTATTTGGCCATTAGCAATTTGTGTATTTCCTATTCCTCTACTGGACCATGAACAATGGTACATGAAACTATAATAAACAAGGTATTCACACACGAATATAATCGCTCCGACAGACGTACAAAAATACAGAAAAACTTTGAATGAAGTTAGAATGAGGGCCATAACATTAGCAAGCGTTCCCAGATTCTGACCAAGCGGGGAAAGTCCCAATTTCACGTGATATCGATATGTATATCGATAATGCTCGATAGCTATGCGTTGTAGTGCATGTGACGAATATCTGAGCATACGGAGATTTTGAACGTCATCACTTCTGCTGCTAGGTTCTTGTTACCCTGAAATTCTCCGTGATTTACAAAGCACTTGACGTATTTGCAATCGATCTCATATTGTCTGCTTAAATACGGTAAGCTTTATATATTTGAATGTCGTTCTTATTGATTTCCGAGAACTTTTGTTGCGTTGCCGCCGTTGAGAACTCGATTCTCGAACTCGAACCGACGCAGAGCTAACGCAGAGCAGAGCAGAGCGCAGATGCAGAGCGCAAAGCGCCCAGCTGAGCCTGAGGTAGCTAGTACGACCGGTAGTACCATCGGCTCGTACACAGCTAGCTATTGCCTGTCATTTTGTCAATCATGATCACCATGCATGTTTATGCTGTTTACGACGCAATGACGTGCGCGTATATAATGCGATTATTGACCTCGCAATTTAACTACAGTCTAACAATAACATTCAAAAACAATAACGACTTAGTTATAGAGATCTGCAATTACTAAGCTCATTTGTTCATGCAGTTCTAATATTGGTTAGAGTAGATTCTGTTCTAAGTTAATTTCTCTTACTTTGACTAAGTAGTAAACTAGTAAGTTAGACTAGCCTGAACTTCTGAAGTCTAACTCTAGTCTTAGTTTATTGATATGAAGTCTTCACTAATTAAAATCTTTAAGATTCGAGTCTAGATGTAGTCTAATTGTGGCATTGTCTTTGCTATGCAATGACAACATTCCAGGCCAATTTTACAGTTCGTACATGACAAGACCATGCTAATGTCGACAGTAATGTAATGGTATTACCAGGAATCCCAGGATTTGCTATTCAAATATCAGTCTCTGTAGTCAGTTATATACACCGTTTGATCCGCTGAGATTGCATCTGTCTCGTTGGAATGCAGTAGGACTTGGTCTTGCATGGGCAATGGGGTTATGCCAACAGCATAGTTTGAGAAAAGAATACTCCAAATCAATTGGGTTTAATCAGTTGATACAGTTAATATTCATGTCTAACTTGGGAGTAGGGTCTAGATGGGATTGTAACTCCAGTGAGTTAGTGACAACCTGTCATAACTGTGTACCTTCACTAAATTTCCTTATTTGTCATTGACACACACTTTTGGTCCACATCTTTGATGAAGAATCTTTTGTTTCTGTTCACCACAGGTACTTGATTCTCGATCAGGGACCTAGAGGGTAAATGAACAACTCTCTTTGTGATGATAGTTACTCCCCGTTAGGCTTTAATTCAGGTGTTTTCAATATTATTGCCCCTGAGATTATTTAATGCCCATCTGAAGAGCCAAACTCAGACCGGCAGTTTGAATGTTTCTTATCTTTCGCTGGTACCTTATTTTAAATTTTAAACATGATTTCACTGCAGTCATCACAAATAAAGCAAACACCAGAAACAGCAAAATTTGTTCAAAATAGTTTGTTGCATAGTAACTCTTCAAAACTTCTGGACACAAAAAATTTGTTTTGAACAGGATATTGTATCACTATGCATACAACCTGCAGATCCAAGCAGTCTTGTTGATATCTACTGTTATGTAGATTATACATTAATTATTATACCATTTTTTCATTGAAAATATAATTGTACTGATGTACATACATACACGTACGTCATGTGTGTGGTGGCCATGATTATGTCAACAATGAAAGCATGTAACATATATTCCAATGTGTTGTTCCAATTATTGTACTCATTGTACATGATCTTACAGTGCTAATTATTATACTTATTTTTCTCTCTTGATGCTTTATTTATCTAATGTGACAGCTACATACAGTACATCTAAGGCAGAGCGTTGCTAGCACCTTAAGGAGAGGTATGTGAGAGGGGAGCCGGCAGCCAAATTCTGTCCAGAACGGAGGTGAGATGGAGAGGTCTTACGATGAAGATATAACAGAGAACCGCTTCTTCACTACCCTGCAGAGTAAGCACAAGCAGCTATACCATCGAGCGACTCACGAAAGATGCATGGTGAGCATTGTTACCTTAAATGGCCTCTCTCTCTCTCCCTCTTCTTCATCTCATTTCCCTTCTCAAACTCACTCTGTCTACTCACTTCTTTTTTTTTTTTAAATCTGTTCTTTACTGAATCTGCATTTATGTAGGCTGTTTTTTTTTCCCACTCAGATACTAAGCGGCACCACTCCCATACAATCTGCTGTTTGGACAATAGACGACAGGCTATGAATAAATTTCTAGTACCTTATAGGACGCAGTTAAGCCACACCACTTTGGTTACTGCAGTTCCATAGTTCCGTGAATAAAAAAGCACAATAGATTAAACTGAAAAGTGAGGTTTGTAACTAATTTTACATTTGGTGCTCTATACTGGACAGTGTTATACATTTAAGTTTGACCAGTGAAGTATCTCACATGAAAATTTTGTAAAAGAACATGAATAAGCACGATAGTGTAACATGAATGCATAGAGTTCCGTTCTACCTCTGAACTGTGGATATTGGCAATCCCAGCATTGGGATAGTACACCCTCATTACATGAGGGTGTGTTTATATATGTATGTGTTATAGCACAATATTTAATGTCTGTGATGCCAAGGTATCTATGTGCATGTGAAATAAGGTGGTAATGAACAGAAACTAGGCTTCATGTAATAAATTTTGATCATTTTGTAGCAATTGGGAACAAAAACTACTTTCATGTAACTCCTTCATGTGTGAAATTGATTTCTTTAACTTTCTTTCCATGCTCCTCCTTGTAGATCTGTGTTCCCCGTACTGGTGTCTTCACCCGGATATCCCTGAGCCAGACTGACTTTGAAAACCACATCTTACACCCTGAAGATGAACAGCTTAGCATATACCGCACCATCAATAACAAGGTACGAACAGGGCTTTTCGTGTTTTTATGGAAGAGGGAGGGGAAGGTACAGTGCAAGCCTAATAGTAATACAAAGACACAAAATCATGCCCGTATTTTCATACACATGTATTTAGACTGTTGTTTGGTCAACCCAAGGGACTTCTTTGTCTGTTTGATTTTTAGAGAATAATGACTAATAATGACTAATAATGAATAATAATGACTAATAAATAGTATTTATTAGTACACTTTCATCGTGGAATCATTCAAAGAACATTTAAGAGTGACATTGCTCACTATACTGCCTTCAGGCAAGTATTTGGTGTGTTACGTGTATGTTGGTACAATACATGCAGCAATTGCTTGTTGTATACAGGCATACAGGGCATGGGAAAGGGAGGGTGTGTGTGTGTGTGTGGGGGGGGGGGGCTCAGATTGATTTGATTTAAATCACAATTTGTGAAGATTTCAATGACTATTTTTGAGAAAGATTTCATGGGTTATGCATTTTAAGAATAAGAACAAATGATATTGTAAGAATAACAATAAATCAGATTTTAAGCTCAACAGACCACTCAATAAGAGACATTATTCCATTATTTCATACCATTCACCTGTATAGAATGATTCAGGTTCAATGGTTGGAATGCACTCTGGATAGTAGTTGTCACTCTTTGACACACCTTGGACAAGCTTTGGGGTGATTATTAGTAATTATGCATCAAATGATTGAAAGGTGTGCAAGTTGCATACATGTTGAAAAATGGTATTCTTGCTTATTGCTTTATACATGTACACTGTAGCTCCACCTGTGAATCACACCTATTCTAAAAAAAGGTGGAAAAAAATTTGCAGGTCAGATCTCCAAGCTGGTTGAAAATTTAACAGGAAATTGAGCCATAGAATAACACAGAATATGTTGTGAATAAAGACTGATACGTGAGTAAATACTGATTTTTATGTACACGTAGAGTAGAGTCCTGAAAACAAAGTGAAAGTTTCCATGTCAGCATGTGACATGGAAAAATAATTTCATAAAATAAAAGGGCAACAAAACAATGTTGATCAATGAAATTGAAAAGCATAACAATATGATAATTCATTGGCAAAAGCTAGAGCAAATCAGACATCATGAAGAAGTTGTGAATTGTTTAAGTCAATGATCACTAACATTGGTAATCACTGACTTTTATGGGCAACTGGATTGGTTCACAATGACACACTTATATGGAATTGTCATTGTTCTTGTCTACCATGCATAAGCATGACAATACCCAGAGCATCCCTTGTCTGCATGTACTTCGGATTTTACAGAATATTATTACATGACCAGTGATTAAGATTCCTAAACCCAAATAACTTCCTTATAAATACAGTATACATGAAACATCTGACTTTGTGTCATACTCTTGCATAAATTCCCTGATTTTTGCTTTTATTGAATTCCAAGTTATAGTCATGACTCATGGCATAAACTCAATATACACAAGTTACAAGTGTCCATTACTGATGTACTGTAGAAAAGAGACTGAGAAGGAAGGCTAAGTTTCATATGATTTTTTCCCCACTTCAACATTTAAAAAGTAAAATGCTCTCACAACTTAACATTTTTGGTGGGCAGTTCAAGGCATTTACAACTGCATGGGCTTCTAAATTGTCATTAAATATAAAGTAGATCAATACATGTGTGTACATGTATACCACCATCAATAAATGACAGATGTCACATGAGGTTGAGTCAAAAACCTTGGGCCTGTAAATGCAATGTAAATTGGGTCAGCCTCAGGAGGGCTTCCTGAACTTGTATTCCGGGGAATTCTCTGACCTGTCTGTTTATGATAATGCAGCATGTTTTGAATAGAAATAGGAATTCCTGTAAGTTTGTGGGAAAACAACTTTACTCATAGAGGTATACACAATACGATAGAGGTAATTTCACTGTTATTTCACATTTGAGAAATTGTTAAGAAGAGGGTGTATCACTAATTGTTAAAAGAATGGATTAATTGATCTTGTGCAGAAATGTATGCCCTTTATGTCATTCAAGTCCATGTGCAACATTTATTATTACTATTACTTGATATTTGTCTTACTTGGTCCAGGATGTCTCATTAATTACACCAGAGATATTATATACAGGAAATTTGTGTCACATGACCCATGTTGTATTGAGGGGAATAAAATATCTCACCAGTACCTCATCTTTCCTACAGTGCACTTAATGTAAAATTGGTAGATGTACACGTCCATATTATTGATTATCAACTGAGGATGATGAATCATTCACAGATTGGAATTGTTTCAATCAGTGTCCTCTGTGAAAAGAAATGTATTTTTATAATCGTGTTTTAGACATGGAGGCTACCAGGGTTTGTTTGGTCCAAAGCATGAGGGTAGGGGAGGGGCAGAGGGATGGGGAAGGGGTGGGGGTGGGGAATGGGAGGTACTTTAAGTGTTGCAGTTTAGTTGATACAAACATGAAACAAGAACAAAGATATTTTGTAAAATGCCCTTCGTCAAAGTCTTCATGGGGGCTATTCATGAAGTAACGGGCAACTCACCTTCAGCTCAGGGCTGTGTATTTTTCCCCCTGATTGTCATATGGTTTTCTCTGCAGCATTAATTTGTGTGAAATTAGCTCACATCAGAATGATTGGCTTCTATGAGACAAAGGTCACTACTTCAGTAGTTTGAACTAGTGGTGTTAAGTTGTTAACAAGCTCTGAAGGCTATGGCCATGTACGGTACTCAACATTGTACATTGTAAACATAGTGTGTCACCGATCATGCTCGACTCCCAATGCAATCATTAAAAAATGTGCACAGTCATGTGCTGATGTCTTGTACATGTATGCATGGCACTGTACATCAAACGGTACAAGCACCTGATTGTTAACACTATGAACATGGTCTTTTGTTACACGGACAAAATTTGGAAGGGACCCTGTGAACTTTTGTCTGCGTAACAAAAAACCATGTTTTCTAGTTTAAGCCATGAAATATAATCGCAGCATTGGATTTTTTTTTTTAAAGAGAAAGATGGACGGAAAGGAGAGCCAGAGAGAGAGAAAGAGAGAGAGAGAGAGAGAGAGAGAGATAGAGAGAATGCAGGAGTTATCAGAAAGCTTTGCTATAGCAGACTCGTCAAAACATCTGTTGACATGTACATTGTACTGTATAAACAAACAAACAGTATCATTATTTCAATATCTACAGACTACATGTACATGTATATCCTGTTGAGGAACGTTTTGTATGTGTAAATACTGTACTCATAGGAAATGCCTCCAAAATGTGTTTTGGTGCTTTAGCATACAACATGGTAGCATGCATCAAATGAAATAATTATACATGAGATAAAAGTCTTTAATTTTGTTATGATTCAAGGTATATTTGAAATAAATCAAACTAATTAAAAACATGTCTGGATAAAGCTGCAGACATTGAACAGCACTTTATTTCAAAGGAAAGGGACTGTAATGGACAACCCTCTACCAGTTCATAGCAACCACTCAATGTGCTTGGAACATACAGTTTATTTTGTGCCCTCCCCTTAGAGTTCATTTTGTGCAGTGTAGTTACAGTACATGTGTATTTTATGTTTGCATGTACCAGTACATACATGCGCATTGTTCTGTATGCAGACCAATTTAAGTTACTATGTTTACATTATTTTGATAGTTCTACAGTGTGCAAGCTTGTGATATCTCCCTCTGACTCAGAGTACACATCCTTGTTACAATAGCATGAACAAGGAGAGACTGATATTTAAATACCGTATAATTGGTCTCATTGGGTCTCTTTGGCTCATGTATTGTACATACTTGTAACAATCACATTGACGAGACGACTGTGAATACTAAGCAGCTTAACTACTGTGTAACTTTTTATGCAGTCATCATGTCCATGATAGTGTCTGCGCCATTGATCATGCACGGATGACCTTCATGATTCACTCTACTGATAACTGATATTGATGGCTTGTAGTTGAGCTTGGGAGAGTATGATGACAGAAGCCAGAGGGAAACGATCACATGTTTAATTAATGAAGATTTGTACTGTATTATAAGCACAATCATCGTAATGCCTATAGTAATATGATATGGATTCAATTAGACTGTATTTTATTATGTACAGCTAACAGTATCTAGGGTTTCAATGTATGAAATATAAATAGGCCTAGTGTGAATTAGAATGTAGTTATTGATTTGATTTATTTATGATTAATAGAGATTCAATTCAATTCTTCAATCATTTAACGAACAAAAATAGACAACTTTCATAAACAATGAATATAAGGCATCACCAGAAAGCCGATGGCTTGTGAGGTGTGATAACCTTTAACATGTGGTTCAATACACATAAGTATTAAGTCCATTATTTAAATGACATACAGTAAGATGAACCCGAGTACACAAATTACATACAAATACTTACTTTAAAAAAATACATGAAAGAAAGACTAATACAAGCAAACACACATGAAACAAAAAACAAAAAACAAAAACAAAAACAAATGAATGATTAACAGCTAAGACAGTCAACAGAGTAAACAGTATGTAATATCAAAATGTAGAAATATAATGCTCCTATGTATACCTCCATACCCCTCCCCACACCCTAAGGGCAACTCGGGGATGTACTAAAAGTAAAAGCCTGTCTGCTCAGACAAGTATTTTGTACACTGCAATGAAATCACATTTTTGGAATTTATGTAAAATCATTACTGGTATCATGTACATATACGGTGCACTCTGAACTATAACTGTAGGGCTGTAACAGACTTTTAATCTAATTGATATATATGTATGAATGTCAATGATACATTTTTGAAAGTGGAAAAGTAAAGATCCTTATTTCTTGCTTTTCACCATTTCCCACATTTATTGTATAACAAATCATTTTTTCTCTTACAGCAAAAATGCAGATCTGACCTACATGTACATTGTGTGTACTTTCTGCTGATTTCTTTTCAATGACATCATTGCTTGAGAACCACAACCACAACCACTGTGTTTCAATCCAATTTATATCAGATATTGCATCCAATTCTATATCTCTCCCTCTGATATTCCAGAAAGCTGCTGTTACCGGGGCGATCATTACAACAGGAGAAGGCTTCAAGGAGCAGAGAGCTGTGAGTCATTCTCTCTGATCTTTCAAATACATAGTGTTGGAAGCTTTCATCCATTGACTTTCAAAGTATTAAACCAGCAATATTTCTTGTTCAGGTGCACACATGTACATGTATGATTTTTTTTTTTAGGAGGTAGGATTTTATTTTTGTTGTTGGTTAGAATAAAAAACATTTTAACATTTTCAATACTCAATGCCTGAAGATGTCCATGGTAGTTGATACATCCGCTGAGTGCTGATAAACTACACATGTTCAGAGCTGCCAACCAGTACAATAGCATTGTCTAGGAATGAATGACAATCAATACAATTGCTGCGCATTGTATTGGTTGGCAGTTACTCTAAGGAATACATGTATTATGAAACCTTTTTGGCTGTTTTGTCTCTTCACAAAATTATTTTTAATACATATAATACATTTAATACACACAAGTTTTTGTGACTATTCAAATTCTAAAATTGGTTGATTTTTATCTTTTTGTGTGTTTCTTCACTACATATGATTTTGCTGGTAAAATGAAATGTTTTATACTTCAGAGTGCAATTTGTTGTTTTCATCACTGCATGTATCATGAATGAGAAGCCATACTTCAACCCATTCTTTTAATGTATAAACTGTTGGTTTGTCCTGGGCAGGTGCATGTTCTGTTTGATGAGACATTTTACAATGACAACGAGGAGAGCTTCAGGGTGCTGTGCATCGACAGGCTGCTGGAGGGAGGCACAAGTAAGACCAATGTCCTTCCCTCCCCCCCCCCCCCCCCCCCTCCCTTCTTTCTTGTAACCTCATTAAAATCAAGGTCTAGTATACGGTGAGGTCACCAGAAAATGCTGTACGCATGGCTCAAAAGGGCAGAACATCACTTATGGCTCAAGTAAAGCAAACAAGAATAATAAGACAGTTTTTAATTAACCAGTGGTGAAGTGAAATCAGGAATGGTTCACCATCACTTTCTTGTGCACCAAACAATTTCTACACATGGGACCACTCTGCCTGTATATTATATATTATGAACAAGATTAATGCTACTCTGTTATAATAATCCTGTGTATTGTGACATTATCTTTAGATGTTTTAGTACAAGTTAACAGTGTGCTAGCAATTTCTGAGCAGCAGCATATCAAAATGTTTGGCCAATCAAGGACTCTCCTTCGAGGGACTGCTGGTGTGACCAACAATGAACAGTTAATGTCTTTATTTCTGGATATTAAAAGTGGCTATTATTCACAATTGCATGGTAAATTAATGCCCCAAAGTATCTCATAGTAAGCACTGATGTGGAGCCCAAGCCCTGTGCTAATGTACACAAGTAGTGCACTGCTCAGAAATATTTGTGAGCAATCCAAGAGTTCATATTTACACCCCAGTCAGAAAATCCACTGAAATAAATACTCCTAGAATGTAAGCTGGGATTTGGTCATGAAGCTGAGTTGAATGATCAATGGAAATATATTTTACAGAGTGTCTGTCAAAATGACAATAGAAAAAAGTGAATGCAACTATACAATACAATTGTGCTAAATGATAGTTTGTACTGTGTAGATAAACTAGTATAAACATGTTTAATTAAGTTAATGGAGCAATAACACTTTTGTAAAGAATGACAATAGGAGCTGGTGCACATGGTGTAAAGTTTTTTTTTTTTTCACTACCTCTTCAGAGCTGGGGCAAAGCAATGCAAGCACTATGAACATGATCTTTTCTTACATGGACAAAAGACCATGTTCATATTGAAGGCAGCTCTCATCTCACTGTCTCTCTCGCTTTCTGTTTGTCTGACCTTCGTTTCCCTCTCTCTCACCCCCTCTCACTCTCCTCCTTTTCTTAGTATCTGTCCCTCTAATTCCCTCTTTTTTTCAAAATTGTCTCTCTGTATATGAAAACATCCTCTCTTTGTTTATCTCTCTTCCTCATGTAACACACTATGATACATGTAAATCAAATTCTCTTTCACTTTCCCCACTGTCATTCTCTTGTTTTTTTTTCTCTCTCTCTCTCTCTCTCTCTCTCTCTCTCTCTCTTTCTCTCCTCTCTCTCTTCCTCTCTCAAGAGTGAGGCCAACATACCCAAACACTAGATTGAATGAAATGTCAATGAAATGAGGTCACCTCCATTGTGTGAAAAATAAAGGTGTTCCACAGTCTTTATCAACTCTTTTTAAATATGTCAGGAATAGATGAGTAAATTGACTTTTCCCTCTGTTAATAGTGAAATATAAACAGGGCCAGATTGTATCATCTACAAGTTCATGGGTATTAAAAGTAGGTTGGCTGGAACGTCTGTTCGGACTGATATGAATCTCCTGCATCAGATGACAGAACTCTGGGCAATTAATGAAACATGAGTTCACAAGAATTAGTGCCAAAGGGGTGTCTGATTATAGGTAGTGTATCATGTGATACATGTAGTAAAAGTGACTACTGAAAGCCAGCATGTATGCTGCACACAGTTGCATCGTATTGCATCTTTATCATTTTCTGTTATGTTCAGTGTAGATTTGTGCTCCAATCTTTCGGCAATTTCATTTGAGAAAACTTTTATCTTCAAAATTAACTAATCATAGGTGGAATTGTTAGGCAATGTAAGTGCTGACAATTTGTGACTCCATTTTCGTGAACCTCTGGAAAATAAAAGCAATGGATTTGTTGAGACGTTATCATTTCAATCAGATGATATCTGTCATCAATCATGCAGCGTAACTGACCTAAATACAGCATCAGGGTGAATGCAAACACTAGTATTTTTCCAGGGTTCACATATCCTATTCAGTACACTGTAAATCATGATAAGTTGTGCTGCAGTAGTTTGCTTTACTTCACTTTCTCCGTGGTGCATTCAGTTCTCATTTGGCTTTGTCCATGAGAAGATGGAATTTAATTCTTAGCTTCTACATTAAACTTCTTATTAATTCTTCCGTAGATATTGGAATCTACATTGCATTGCATTTGTCAATGAGACGATTCAAGCTTTGTTCACCTGACAGTTCCCCTTTGTATTGAAATTTGAGAGTCTTAATGATTGAATAGATTTGTGAGTTGATGTGACATTGTCTCAAATTCAGGATTACAGTATTGGAGACATAGTGATGTGTATGGTCACTATTTTGCTTCGTGTTCAGCCTCCACAGCTGTAGCTGAATAGCGTTGTGTAGACCACAGATCCACTTTGCTGTGTGATCTCACAAGACATCCTTGGGACTGGGATGTTCATATTGTGTTCTGCGGTGTACTTTTACTCTTGTCAGCCATCACCACAGACTCTCCTGGGGACATTTTGAAGCGATACACACTCTGTATACATGTACATGTATACTCCATCCTATACAGGCAAAGGCTTATTTGACTGAGAAATCACAATGGTAGTAATCACCGGATCATTTTTGTTCAAGTGGTGGCCGTTCAGAGACGAAGTGTGTTATGACTGTAAGTCCATGTTGAATGTGCCCTTCATGCAAGATGTGTTGCAAATAATTATTTATTTGGAGATTAAAAGAAGCAAATAATGTGTGGCGATAATATTAATCGTTCATTGTTTGCAATTATATGTACATGTACATGTACCCCCAAAGATATTTTTGCTTTTTTTTTACATCAGACATGTTGATTTTCATTAAAAAATCATTGTTGTACGACAGTCTGCTATACTTTGAAAGCACATTGATTTAAAGTTAGTATGGATTTTGCACTATTTTGAGAATGTTTCTGATATCACTGTCTTATTAATTGAACATTTGCTTTTTACCTGTCTATCCCATCCACAGATATCATTGAAGACCCTGTGTTGACATGTCTGGAGACATATGAGGACTGCAGTGACTTCCTGTGGGGTAACAAATGTAAGTTCATGTCATGACAATGCTTTCTTGTGTTTGGTTTAATTATTTGCAGTTCAATTCAAGTTTTTTTTCACATGTAAAATTTATGACAACTTTCAACGTCAAATTGCATGAACAATCACAACAAAAACATGTTAATGAAATGATGTGAGGTGGTAAAAGCAAGGAAGGAAAAAAGCCTTATGATATATGTAGCTGACACCTGAAAGAATTGAAAAATAAGAACTTATAACACAAACCCACACAACCAAGACAACTCTAGCAATGAGAAACTTGTTCGAGTGCCAGTGACAGATGTGTGCATACAAACTGTGTGAAAAGAGTTTGTTGATATGGTCATGCAATCAACACTGACCGGAGTTAAATGTGATTGTACATGTTGTGTGGCACCGTAGCATGTGATTGCAGGGAATAATTTAGATTAAAAATTTGATGATTGAGCAATTCAATTAAGTAAGTCTGACTCAAATCTGTGAGAAAGTAGTGTGCAGACCAATTACCAATGAATAACTGCTATACATCTCTGAATATAAGGAACGATCTGCCCAAAATGTGTCGCAAATTGCACCGCTGCGCGAGGAAACTTATTCCCTGTGATTGGGCTCCAACAGACAGCAGGATCTCGCAGAAGAAGGTGGACGACCTGATGGAGCAGTTCCTGACCACGTCCCAGAAGGCGGACACCCTGAGGCACATCATCGATGCCACCAGCACCCTCTTCACCAAGTGCATCCAGATCGCCCTCAAGGACGTCGTCCTGGTAAGTACAAGCTGCAGAGGATGAGTTGTTCCATTAACCATCTTAGTTACCAAGCCATGACAATCACATTGAGTTGTGACACACTTAGTGCAATCGTGGGACTGAGAGGGGTAAGTACATCCAGGTTGCTCTCTCAGGTCGCTCTGTCGTCCTGGTAAATTAAAGACTTAAAAGAACACGCTCAAGCTAATATGATGGTTGAAGGAAGGCTCTTGCATGGTGAGAAGTATTATTTTAGTTTAATGGGACGCCATGTGTATGGGTACATACTCAAAAGGACTGTTAGGTTATTCTCTTGGAATATAATAAAGGGATTGGAAAATGTCTTTCCATATGTTTTATTGAGTTTCTGATGGATCTTTTGACAGGTCATCTTAAAATATGATTTAGTACCTGCAGACCCTTTAATTACCAATATCACTTTAAACCTGACAAACACCTCAATCAGATTCATGCTGTAGAAGGACATCTTTCGTCAAGTTTGTGATAAGATGTGATTACAAGAGCAAATGAAAGCTTTGATCGATTGCTTCAGCTCTCTTTTCACATCTGAAAAGGAATCTAAGCCTGAGAGGCAAACTACAAAGAAGGAGATATTCAAAGCATTGCATTGAATTCTATGTAAGTGGTAAGTTTCATATTAAAAAAAAACTTAATCAGTATACTGTTCTGGTGGTACTTGCAATGTTATAAAGAGTTAAGATCAGTCTGCAAAAGGACTACTCTACATCTAATTGCCTGATTATTTTACACCAGTATTATCTCGTTAAGATCGGACAGTACTTGTGCTATAGGTTGGTATAAATAAACTAAATAGACTTTAGTATTTACATATGGACACCACATGTCAATAACATTAGCAATTCTGCCCCAGAAAGATTTGTTTGAAAAGTGGTACATGAGTGTGTGTCATAGAATGTACAATCAGACAATGAACTTAGCTTGTTTAGAATGACTTGTGAAGTCATTTTCTATTGCGTATGTTTATAAATATAAACAGGGATAGAATTCTTACGTTATTAAAACTCATTCTTTCTAGCGCACCATGCAGAAGAACCCAGCACACATGGACAACCTGAAGATTGCCATGGAAACCTACATCATGAATGGCGTCTACTCCAAGGTCTTCAAGGCTGTCAGCCAGTTCTACGCTGTCGAGGACGCCAACCTGAACAAGATCACACGCAACCTGTCGGAGCTGCAGGTGAAGGACGTTGGGGTGCGGCTGGAGTTCACCACCAACGTGCCCCGGGCCCGGCGCCAGATGTCTACCATCAACAAGTTCAGCACCCCGCTGGGCAAGATGCAGTGCCTCAGACGCACCGTACTGGCCATCACCCAGCAGGGATTCAGGGGCAAGATCAATGATAATGGTGAGTGAGGAAGCTGTTGTCATGGTGATGATGTGATTTGGGGAGTAAGTGATGATGATGTTGATGATGATAATGATGGTAATAAGGATGATGATAATGGAAATGATGATGATGATGGTGTTTATGATATGAATAATCTGACCTCCATGCAGCAAACCTTCAGAGTGAAGAGGTGATGAAAAAGAATAGAAGGTAGTTACAGAGATAGTAGTGGTAGTGATGGTCATAAATGGAAAGGAGAGTTAATGAGATGGTGGTTGTGGCAGTCCATAGTGTAGCGTAGTAATAGTAAAGTAATCATGCGATAGGTTTGCAGGCTGAAGACTGATAACAGCTCTCGAGTTTGGGGAATATCATTTGTCCAAATGATTGCATTTATCATTATTACCTCCGATTTTCCTTACCTTCATATATTTATGTAGCAAATGATTAAGTTCCACTAGAAAATGATCAAGTTCCACAAGTTATACATTTACTCTCTTTATGAAATATAGTAAGATCAGTGGTAGCACCTTAGAAGTTAACCCTATCTAGCCCGGGGGGGGGGGGGGGGGCAAAAACAGCCCCCCCCCCCCTCGACATTTTTCGCAATAAATTTGTAACGCGAAAAGATTGTGTCGCGACGTTTCATGACTTTTTTTCTTCAAGTCTCACGCAACTTTTAAGACCAAATCTGCGACGCGGGGGTACACGGTTCCAAAGTTACATAACATTTTGTACGTGCATGTCTGACCAAAAATTGCTCAAAAACGTGATTTCATGTACAAATCCAATGTAAATTCTGTATCTAGCCAAAATTAATAAATGTATAATTATTTTTATTTTTACTGATGAAAAACAATAGATTTCATGTTATTTATGATTGAAATAGTGTTGCCAACGATTTCCATCGAAAAAACAATGAAAAACATAATGTAAAAAAACAAAGAAATACATAAGAAATTCAAAAAACAATAAATTACATAAGAAAAACTATGATATTGCCATTTTTTTTAAAATCCTAATTTGATAATAATCCTAAGAAGAATGTCTGGACTGATATCTAGCAGTTTTGGGGCTATACTTAAAGATTTACAACCAAATGATGAATTTTATGCATTTAATTAGCATAATTAATTAATCAAAAATAAATTTGAATAATTTCGGTGCAATTGGTAATTGAATTGTGGATTTTACGTCACCGTTGATGTACATGCCAATTTGCGTCGCGATCGCGCGATCAACAGTCGAGATCTCCACTCCCCCCCCACCCCCCTCCCCCCCGGGCTATGCAATTTCAAAATAGCCCGGGCTATATAGGGTTAAGTCCTACTAATCAATATCTTTGGGAATTTTCAACCTAAATGTTTTGTTTGCTCTTTGCCTGACACACAGCCCGGGCGATGTCCTCTGATGATCTCCTACCTCTACTCGTGTTCCTGGTAGTCAAGTCTGACATCCCCAACTGGCTGGCAAACCTATCCTACATGCAGAACTTCTGCCTGTCCAACTTTGCTGGAGGAGAGTTTGGGTGAGTAAAGTCAACTCTCTGCCCTACCCCCTCCACCCTCCAATCTTAATAATCAAACACTCTGAGGGGTACTCAATACCAAAAAAAGAAGGGTATAAAAGCAGTTATTTGTTATTATTATTTATGTTATTATCCACTTTTGTTTTACCGCTTTCATGTTTGCATTTATGCTGTATCCGTACGCATTGCCCCACAGGTTCTACATGGCATCTATCGAGGCAGCTGTGGAACACGTCAAGTCAGGTGCCATGAGCAACTCCACCCCCACCACACCCATCGACATAGACCAGTCACAGTTTGCCTCCCCTACCAAGTCAGGACCAGAGAGCTTGTGGACGAGACTAGACTCGGGGGAGTATGAGAATGCACCTGCCGTTGATGTCCTTTTTCAGGTGAGTTTCTATTTGATTATTAATTTCCATAAGAGGCCATTAAGAATTGTGTTATCCTCTTGCAGGGCTGAAATTGTGCAATTGTATAGATGCAGCAGTTTGTAGCAGAAAATACTATTGAAGAACCCTGCTGTGAATATATGTGCAGGAGCTAGGAACTGACTTTCAGAAGAATTGACTATTAGGTCGAAAATTAGATTTCAAAGTGATGGGTCATTCTTTTTTACAGTCTTGTGCCTGCCGATTCATGTCTAACTTCGTTTTGAACATCATGATGAAAGCAAATCAATCAGATGAAAGCTATAGCTTTTTATGCCTCCGCCACGAAGTGGCCGGAGGCATTATGTTTTCGGGTTGTCCGTCCGTCTGTCCGTCCGTCCGTCCGTCCATCCCGAATCCGTTTAGCCAATATTTTGAGAACCGTTAACCAGATTTGCTTCAAACTTGGTACATGTGTGTATTGCATGAAACCAATGAAGTGTGTAAAATATGAGTTCATTCTGATGGAGGTCAAAGGTCAAAGGTCAATGAACAAAATTGACCTTTTTCACAATAAATCCAAATCCAAGGATCCAATTCTCATAAAAAAAAGGTACGAAGATGGATTACGACTTAGGATTAAACTGGTGACGTTTTTGATTAAATTCTTAAAAGTTCAGAGGTCAAAGGTCAATGAACTTGGCCAAAATTGGCTAAAAACTGCCCCAAGCTTTATATTTTCCCAGTAAATCCAAATCCAAGGATGCAATTCTCATGAAACATGTCACAAAGATAAATCATTGCTTGGGAATAGGCTGGTGACAATTGTGATAAAATTCCTGAAAGTTCAAAGGTCAAAGGTCAATGAACTTAGCCAAAATTGGTTAAAAACTGCCCCAAACTTCATATTTTTTACCACAAAACCAAATTCAAAAAATGCAATTCTCATAAAACGTGGTACTAAGATGGAATAATACTTGGGAATAGACTGGTGACATTTTTGGTAAAATTCCTGGAATTCCAGAGGTCAAAGATCAATGAACTTTGCAACAATTTGCTCAAAATTGACCCCATATTGATATTTTTCAAAATAAACCCAAATTCAATTCTAATCAAACATGGTACAGAGATGTAATACTTCATGGAGGTAGATTGATGGAAGTTTGGGTAAAATTCCTGAAAGGTCAAAGGTCAATGAACTTTGCCAAAAATTAGCTAAAAAATTGCCCCCAAAGTAATATTTTTCAAAATAAGTCAAGATCTAATTGTGCAAAACCAACCAAACATGGTGCAAAGATGATATTGATGACTCATGGTATTTTTAGTGAAAATTCTCAACGGTCAGAGGTCAAATGTCAATGAACTTTGCCAAAATTGCCTGAAAATTGTGCCAAATTTAACATTTTTCACATTGAATGCAAAACTAATTGTTCAATTTGAACCAAACATTGTACAGAGATGTATCACTTCATGGAGGTAGACTGGTGAAAGTGTGGGTAAAATTTCTGAAAGGTAAAAGGTCAATGTACTTTACCCCAAAATTGGCTAATTTTAAACAAACTTCATACAAGGATGGCTTTAGACGGACTGATTAGATTGGAAGTCAAAGGTCAATGAACATTGCCAAACTTGGCCAAACATAGAAGAACAGAATATATTTTCATTTCACATAGGAATTAAATGGTTCATTGCCCACCAAACAGGTTTTCTGAGAATAAATCTAAATAGAGCTAGCAAAGAGGCGGAGGCATATTTATCGACTGCGCAGCAGTCGAATTGCTCTAGTTTTAAAGGTTATTTCCAGACATCAAATATTTAGGCATGTTTATATGATTATTTCCTCAAAAGTGTTTTGAAATTTGAAATATAATGTACATTTGCGGTTGTTTATACAGTCAAACAAAGATCACTGTCTATAAAGACCACCTGCCTATGAAAAAAGATTGGGTTGCTGCTTGCACAGGCAGGGATCATGGTCTAGAGGGGGCAAAGTTAAGCAGGTTGCACTGGACCTATTATATTGAAACGTACACGAAGAATGAAATAATAATTATGGGCTATAGTAATTGATGTTATCAATGTTCCCATTTGCGACTCAGCATGTGATTACAGGACAGCGGGAGGAGGTCGAGAAGATGCTGGAGGCTAGCAGTACGGACTACAGCTGGCTCATCAACAAGATGTGCCATCCTCTCTGCTCATGTGACAAATGTGAGCAGATCCTGGCAAGGTTAGTACAAGATGTGCCATCCCCTCTACTCATGTGACAAATGTGAACAGATCCTTGCAAGGTTAGTACAAGGTGTGCCATCCCCTATACTGATGTGACAAATGTGAACAGGTCCTGGCAAGGTTAGTACAAGGTGTGCCATCCCCTCTACTGATGTGACAAATGTGAACAGATCCTTGCAAGGTTAGTACAAGGTGTGCCATCCCCTATACTGATGTGACAAATGTGAACAGGTCCTGACAAGGTTAGTAGAAGGTGTGCCATCCCCTATACTGATGTGACAAATGTGAACAGGTCCTGGCAAGGTTAGTAGAAGGTGTGCCATCCCTTATACTGATGTGACAAATGTGAACAGGTCCTGGCAAGGTTAGTACAAGGTGTGCCATCCCCTATACTGATGTGACAAATGTGAACAGGTCCTGGCAAGGTTAGTACAAGGTGTGCCATCCCCTCTACTGATGTGACAAATGTGAACAGGTCCTGGCAAGGTTAGTAGAAGGTGTGCCATCCCCTATACTGATGTGACAAATGTGAACAGGTCCTGGCAAGGTTAGTACAAGGTGTGCCATCCCCTATACTGATGTGACAAATGTGAACAGGTCCTGGCAAGGTTAGTAGAAGGTGTGCCATCCCCTATACTGATGTGACAAATGTGAACTGGTCCTGGCAAGGTTAGCACAAGATGTGCCAAGTGAAATCCAGGGTTTTGTTGATATTTTTATGCCTCTGCAACAAAGTTGCTGGATGGCATTATTATCTTTTAACTCTATCTCGGTGCAACTCATGCTCAACTCACTTTAATAGCCTCATAATGAGTTTGTGGTGCACTTCTTTAAAATTGTAGTAACTTGCAAAGCTTGAGGTAACTTGAGGACTATAAACAAGCAGCTTTCCAGCACTTTCAAGAGTTCCATTGTGGACTGCATATGAACAGATGTGACAGTGGGCATAGCTGTTGAGAACTGTAGATACTGGTTTGTTCCAATGTCTTCATTTTCACATTGAAAGGGCATATACTGTACTGGGAAGGCAAAAAAAACCTTCAAAATGTAATTGTTAGCAATCTTCTTGCCAATGGTCTTAAATTCATGTATTGTCCATTTTAGAAGCTTGCTGAAAGTTATTTGCCCTCAAATGATCCACATATGGAGTAATTAATGATTAATGATTAAATCCTCAAAATGTTCGGGCTGAACATTTTGAGGATTTGTGATTTAATCACTCATTACTCCAAATGTAGATCATTTTAGGGAAAATAACTTTCTGCAAGCTTCTAAAATACATAATACATGAATTTAAGACCATTGGCAAGAAGATTGCTAACAATGACATTTTGAAGGCTTTTTTGCCTTCCCAGTACAGTATGCCCTTGAAGGCTAGCAAAAGATATGAGTGAGATCATTTATACCATGTGTAATTATTCTCTTTGGTCTGTTTTGGTCCATTTTGATTGGACAGCTGTGCAGTGTGCAGTCCAACTATTCTTTCATACTCTAGTTGGGAAGCTTCCATTACATAATAATAGCAACAACCACGACTGCCAGGGCCATGCTGCATAGAGGTTTTCAATTATTGTAACTTAACGTCAATGATAAGTACAAATGCAACAGCCAATGAGCTCTCATTATTGCACCTGTTGCCATGGTAGTTACCATTGATGGTAAGTTAAATTAATTGAAAACCTATATGCAACATGGCCTAGCTTACTGTGTCTCTTGATTGTTTCATGTTATTTTTCTTTTGTTCCGACAGCAAACGGAACGATCCCCGAGCAGTGACGGCATCCTCGAGAGACAACCGGGGCTGTACTCCAATGCATGCTGCTGCTGCTTATGGTACGCACCTTTTCTTCCTTTCATTCCCTGATTTATGCTCTAGCCTTTCATCCATTTATCAACCCAATTTGTGCTTGCAGCAGGACTTTTTTACATTTAGTTTGTCAGAACAAGTTTACCTCTTTACTCATCTCAGTACCATAGGTGCATGAAATGCGTAATTAGTCAATGAACTTATCCTGGTTTGGTACTGAGAGGCTTAAAAAGGGGCAAGGGCGTTGCCTTTTGTGGGGAATTGTCATACTATTTGTTCTACCTCGCAAGTGGTAGCCGAGCTTGGCCCACAAAGTTTCACAGGCTCACTTCCACAGCAACGTTGTTCATTGACATGTGGACAAGCAAAGGATTTCCATTCTTGGAGAAAATCCCAATTTAGTGCCCCTTTGACCTTTTTATACCAGACAAAATGTTGCTGCTCATGATTTGTACATGTATGTATTATTATTCGGCCTAAATGGCATCAAAGACACAGAAAAGATTTATCCCATCTGGATTATTCTTGGGAAGTATGGAAGAGCTGGTGTTTGGAGATAATCCCTTGCACAGTCATTACCCAAGTTTTACTTGAGGGTTTGTTTGTTTGTTTGGAATAGTTCTTATCACTTGACCTTGATTAAACTATGTAACTTTACACAAGTATGCACATATGGAGTTTCAATAAATGCTGAGAGCAAAGTCCTCATTTTCATGATGCAAAATCCATGAGCTATTGATATTTATAGATTCAATAGTATCGTACTCTACATGAACACAACAGAATTTGTGTGGACATACCATGACATACATGTATTATAAGGAAGTTGAATTATAATCATTCAAGCTCGTGGGCAACTTCATTTAGTCCTTAATGATATACTCTACAATCTCAAGGCTTTTAATAGTTGATTTTCATTTCATTACAGTATTTACATGATGTTTCCCAGACTTTTCCCAATGAACTTCATTGATTTTTCTACCCCTAGTCAAGTGAACTTATATGTATATGAGTGTCCCATCACCATTTAACCCATTCATTTCTGTGGTCACATGCTCTGAGTAATAAGTCAATAGTTCATTCATGACTTGGTACTCGAAGTGTTAGCAGACAGACAGGCATGCAAGCAATTTGATGCTACCGCCTGATGCGTACCATACAATTAAGATGGTAGTGTTTTTCCGTGCCAGGCCATGTCAAGAAATTTGCTACACATATGCAATTTGTAAAAAGCCTCGATTATCCAGTGCTTTACTGCTGGAGAGAAAATGTGACAAGGCCAAATGAAAATGCTCATTGCAAGCAATAGTAGTGAACCACTTAAGCGTGACTGTTCCTTTAACCATTTCCATTCAACAGGCCAGCCAGAGGTGATCAGTGTTCTGATGAGGAGGGGAGGAGAGGTGAACGTGACTGACTACCACGGCTCCACTCCGCTGCATCTTTCCTGTCAGAGAGGACATCAGAACGTCACAGTGAGTACTCTATGTGGATTAAAGGATGCTAAAACCATAACGATAGTTGACTTTAAGGGGGCGTGGTCTGGAAACTTAAGTTGTTCAATGGAATCTATCTATGAATGTATCTTTTGCCTATAGTACAATGGAAAAATTGTCTCTTTAAAGTATTAAAAAAAAAAAAAAAAGGAGATGTTCAATGTTTAATCAGGTGCAATGGCTGCAAGGGTAGTTATCAACTCTGTTTGGATTTTTCCCTATAAAAGTGATTTTTAAATTTATGTTTTTGGTTTCATTTATAATTCTGACATTGACATTTTAATCTGTGTCTCCTGTTAGTTTTCTTATTTTTTTCTGCTCATAAATACAATTTTGGCAACTTGATTTATGTTATGTTTGATTGCAGTTGTTGCTTCTAGCAAAGGGAGCTGATGTGGGTATTGAGGACAATGATGGGAATAGGCCTCTGCATCTGTGCTGTGCCAATGGCCATGAAGAGGTATGTACATGTACAGATGCCTTTGAGTACCATGGTATGAATGGTACATTATACATTGATTTTTGTAATGATATAAATGATAATAATGATAGTCATTATTTAGAGATGCTATTTATACTACAACTTCATCCTATTGTTTATAATGATTAAAAAGATGGTTCCATTTTTCCCCCTGCAAAATTTACATTGTGTACAATCAGCGAAAAAAATACACGGGGGCGGCAGGCGAATTCGCCCTGGAAACACCTATAAGAGCCCCCGAAACAGGCCAAAAATGCAATTTCGGGGGCGACACAAAAATAGGAAATCGCCCCCGTAACATTTGCTAAACGACTACAAGCAGCCGCTCTCTTCTCGCGCCACATGCTGGGCCTGGGGGCGGCGCGGCGGCGAGAGCCCGCGAGCAAACACTGATCGGTTTCACCGACTCACTGCTGCATGCAGCATTCACTGTATTGGGGCATATGGCTAGTTAGTCGATGCTGTCGTGTCCAACGAGGCAACGAACGTGTGTGTACGCACGCAAAGATTGCTAGCGTTTCTTCGATGCGCGCGCCCGATACGAATGCATAGTCCATGTATGATAACCGGTACGCGTGAGCATGAATAATGAATGCAGCGCGCATACATCTCATGCGGTGCGTGTGCACTGTGCATGCTCCCAGGGCGTGAAATTTCTCCCTGTTCGCTCCCAGGGCCGGGCCGCCAGTAGTCTAGGTTCTAGACGTGTTTTTCAGCCCGCATTCGTACACAGCACGCGATGAAACCCAGCGCAAAGATATCGAGTGATCGCGCGATCGCCGAGAATTGCCAGCCCGGAGAAAAAACTGGCAATTCTCGCGCGATCACTCGATAACGTTGCGCTGGGTTTCATCGCGCGCTGTGTACGAATGAGGGCTGATAAAATACGTCTAGAACCTAGACTAGGCCGCCAGACGCGCCGTGGCTAGGCTGTATTGCTTCCCCGGCCGGGGCAGCGCTAGCGCAGGTCGCTAGTGATAAACAAACGCACGTGCGTGTGTTTACCACCAGCGACCTGCATGCACGTACCGGCCGGAAACAAAGTCAAAAGTGAAATAACAAACATTGTATTTTTTGCTTCTTGCATAACGCCTGACGGCCTGAGTGTCTGTGTCATTAGTAATATGAATTGTACTATGAGCCTATGACTATGAGCATGTGATGGTGTGACCTGTGACTCTCGCCTGTGACTGACTGAATATGTTGCTGTTGTGTCATTTGATTTTGAATTTGATGTAATGCTGACATGTGTTCACTCACGTGTACATTGTCAAATTGACAGAGTCAATGGTGAAGTGTGTTTTCAAAAACGGTCCTTGCATCAAATCAATGCATCGAAAGTTTTCAACGACTTTATAAATAACAAAATAAATGACTACTTTTTAATAAGTTAATGGATAAATATGAAGCAGGAAGCCCAAAACCTCAAACAAAGATATATTAGCCAGTAAGCCTACTAAATAAACTGAACAAATAGTATCCTTTTGTGAATTAATGAAAAAGTAGCCCCCCAAAAGAGTAGCCCCCGAAATGGAAAAAGTAGCAACCGAAAGTTGAAAAAGTAGCCCCCGAAAATTTCCCAAAAAATGAAAATGGAGCGCCCGAAATGAAAAAAATTATTTTTTCACTGTGTACAATTACTGGAACTATGGAAACTCTGTCTTTGTTTTCTTCTTCGTGTTAAAGTTTTGGTTTAACTTGCTCTCATTTCTCTATTTCTGCATCAATTGTGTTCATACTTGGTACTTCATACTTGGTACAAATGAGCTTTGGGGTTATACCACATGTGTGTTGTTGAGGATGATGAGGTCAAAGGTCATCTTAGGGCTAAAAGGTTAATTGATATGAGGCCATGTGCATCATTTTTCTGAAAGTTTTGGTTTAACTTGCTCTTATTTTTTTTTATTTGTGCGTGTTTATCGAAAGCGAAATCAGGCGAGTCTCGTGGTAGCAAACCACCTTGTCTTGATAATGTCCCCTTGATTTTTTTCCTTTCTTTTCTTTTTTTGTGCTTTCCCTTCTTTCCCCATGATTTGATTATCATCTTCATATTGCTCTCTCCCTCCCTCTCTCACTCTTTCATCCCTGTAGTGTGTGAAGGCACTGCTGTATTCATCCCGACCATCTCATAAAGTGGCCATCAACTCAACCAACACGAGAGGTGACACTGCGCTTCATCTTGCCTCCAGATGGGGCTATGGTAAATATCTCATTTGTTCACTTAATTGTATTCTCTATCGTTTCTTTTGCTTCATATCTGTCCGTGTTGCTCATCATTTATTAGCATTAGGGGTAGGGGGGTTGAGTGTTTAATTTTTGATGTATTTCTACCAAATTTCTAATCAATATACCCCAATTGAAATATATTCCCTGAGCTTTTTGCAAACATTTTGCCTCAAAGTCATATAGCTATGTTTCTCTTCATGTGTTTGGTGTGTTTTTTGTATGGGGATTTATATGTATTTGAAACTTAAGATATGGACAATTTGGATTGTTTATTATTTTTTTTATTTTCGGTGTAACTATTTTTATTTTCTCTTCATATTCTTTTACACGGGTGTACCCAATTTATCAAGCCACTGAGGCTTTTACAGCAAACCTTTTTCTTCATTGTCTATACTTGCATATGAATTCACTGTAAATGCTCATGCTGTGCCGATTTTTATTAACCATCACTATTGCCGATCAGTCACTATTCATTGATATTTTCCTATGTTAATTCATATGGTGATGTAATACATGTTTCAATGTTGTATATAGATTTTTAATTGTACATATCAAATGAATGAAATGGATAAATGAATGAATATATTGGTGTCACTTTTTTCTTACTTCAATGTCAATGGCAGTGTAAAATAACACTGACTTACTTGCACAATATCAAAGTTTGTATTACGACCATACTGTAAAAAAATTGGTCTTTACTTCAATTTAAATGTTTACCCCTCTGTGTGCTGGATAAATAGCTTTTCTATGGGATTTGTATGTATTACTTTGCCAAAACTGCATCATTTGTGTGTAAAGAATTAAACGCCTGTTTTTTTGTTTTTGTCTTCTCAAACAACCAGCCAGCATAGTGTCCCTCCTGATTGAGCACGGAGCTTCGGTCGAGGCTAAAAACAGGAGACAAGAAACCCCGCTCATGTGCTCCCACAACATCAACATCTCAAAGACCATCCTATACAGCACGCAAGACGAAACAGACCATGGGCTTGTGTCTCCCTATGTAAGTCTCCAATTCCTCTTTGACCATTTCTATTACGGCCCGTAATTATTGCCATTACTACCCCTTACCTTTAAACCATGTTTCTCATTGAAATTGGTATTGAAGTAACCTGTACAGTCTCCCCTGAGCTGTCTTCATGAACTGTACAGTTGTGACCATTGTCCTTTTTCTATCATTACTCTCTGATGTTTGTGATTGTATTCCTCAGGCTGCGAGTCCCCCCATAGCCAGCATCTTGTCCACTGCTGACGACAATGCCTTGGTCACTCCCATCAAGATACCGGTCACTCGACTGACCAGGGTCTCACAGCCCGCACACAGAGAGGTCAGTATGGTCAGTCTTTCAGCTTCAGCATCTGTTGCTATCAAATAGCTATTTTTTGGTGCTTTGTCATGTGACCGTTTGTAAGAGTGAAAGAATTTCATGAGGTCTCCCGGATTCAGCCCCCACAATGCACTGAAGACCCCCTCAAATAACTGAAGAGCCCCTGTGAAAAAAATATTTTTCTTCATAGGATGTAATGCAAAACATACTGCCCTACTCTGACAAAAGGAAGCAAGTGACAAATAACCTCAAATCTGGGTTACTGGTATTCTTAGATTGTACCCAGCATTCCCTACATACAGGCAAAATCTGGACAATCTGAAGACTCACTCAAATAACTTTGGAGCCCCTGTTAAAAAATATTTGTCTTCATAGGGAATAATGCAAATCATAGTTCAGTACATTCATTTCATAACATCAGGGCCCCATCTCATTTAGAGTTACGATTGATCTGAATTGATCCCAAGTCCAATCCCCTAATCTCTAATGTGCAGAGTTACGATTGATATCAATTGCAAGTCAAGTTGTGATCTAACACTATTCATTATAAGACAGGGTCCAGGCAAAAGTGTCTTCTGTTTATAAATCTTTATTTTCTTACCTACTTTGTATGATAAACAGGTGGAGAAGCTACTGAGGAGTGTTGCCGATGGCGACATCCTGATGATGAAGCATCACCTGGGATGGCTGAGTGACAGCGACTTCGACGACGACAGCGACGATGACGACACGGAGGACTGCATCCCTCTAGACTCCAAGCTATGCCACCCTCTCTGCCAGTGCAGTAAATGTGCAATGTTACAAAAGGTAAACGGGGGTTCAGGGTGTTTAACAAACTCCTTACTCTCTCAGGCACCTCCCCAACACCATTTCACTTACCAAAAGCTGTATACTTTGCAAAAACAAAAAACGTCTGAAAAACACTTGCCTAAACACCATTTTTCACCTACCAAAGTCTGAATCATTTGATTCCCTCTTTGCTCAATTTCTTGAAATCACTTGCCCAAACTCCATTATTATGTGCCTGGAAATTTTGTGAAGCTATAAGAGAATGTGAATACCTCGCTTTTTTGTACTTTATTTTGCCAGCTTAGCAAGTTGGAATCTAGGTTATTTCTTCCTTGGTATGGTATATACATGTAGGAGTCACTTCATGATCAGTCTGTTAGGCGGGCAGTTGGGAGGTCAGTCTAATGCCATCAATACGTGGCCCAATTTCAATTGAAATCACTGTGCCCTCCTTGTAGCGGACGTCTATCAGCGCCAGCGGCCTGAGCGTCAATTCGGGGAACCAGGACGGCTACACGGCGCTGCACGTTGCGGCGCTGCACGGCCGTCTACCCATGGTGGAGCTCCTGCTGAAGAGAGGGGCCAACATGAACCACAAGAATGGCAGTCACCAGCAGAGCACCCCGCTGCATCTTGCCTGCCAGTGCAACCATCCAAAGGTACAAATCAACCAACCCATTGTGAACCGGAAGGGCCGTCTTGCACCTTGTATCAGTGTAAGCGCCATCATTAAAACCAACAGGTTCATCTTGAGAGGAAAGGGGTTGCAGTGGTAATGAAGTTTACGGCGCCTGACCTTGCCTGCCAGGTTCCTGTTGCATACAACTTACCATTCATGGTACCTTTGCTATCAATGGCCACCTCTATGGAAACCTTGAATTTGATTGGCTCTCAAGCGGCATTACTATGGTAGTTAACATTAATGGTAAGTTTTTTGCAAAGGGGGTCCTGAAGGGCCCTAGTGCACCGTGTATCAGTGTCAGTGCCATCCTTGATCCCAACAGGGCCATGTTGCATATAGGTTTTCAATCATTGTAACTAACCATCGATGGTAACTACCTTGGCAACAGGTGTAATAATGAGAGCTCATTGGCTGTTGCTATGGTAGTTACCATTGATGGTAAGTTACAATGATTGAAAAACTATATGCAACATGGTCCAGTTTTATCATGAGAGCAAAAGGACAGTTGTGGTAATAAAGTATACTAGACATAGCTTGACAGCCATTGAAATTCAAAGTTTCCAAAGAAATTACCAATGGTAGAAAAGTTATCATCAATCGTAAGTCATATGCAATGTGGCCCAGGACCCATAATGCCACGATCAAGAGTCCTGTAAATCCGTACTGCGGCTATCCTTTACCTTGTCTGGTGATATGGATTGTATTCTTTTTCTCTTATTCCTCAAAAGAGGATATTTATTTCATTTCATGTATGGCGTGAAAACTAACATATTGTCAAAGAGATATGAATTTATTGTATGTTGGTCTAGATTGTAACAAAAACTTTTGCTTTTAAATTTAATGTAAAGATTGTAATTTCATATGTGTTTGAATTCAGATTTCTTTTGATAAAAGATAAAAAGAAAGTAATTTTGCATTACGCATGTTGATGGGGTATTTCTGTATTTGCCCCATGGCCTAGATTGTATCCAGACTTCTGCATCATGGGGCCAAGTGCAATATTCGGGATGCGAGGGGGAACACCCCGCTCCACTACTGCTGTCTAAACGGGCACCTAGAGCCCGCTCAGGTGCTGCTACAGGTGAGTTCAATGTTAACACTTTGACTCCTACTTTCTCTGATTCCCACTCCATGCACACAGGACCCACCCATGTCATGTGAGTAAGCGGATTAACAAGATTCTCTTTAGAGCTATGACAATTCTGTCCAGGTTTTGCTTCTGTTGATTGTGACCTGTAAGGCTACAGATCATGTGTCATCCACCTCGCCCTTGTTTTTATTTAAACACTGGTTAGCTTTTTTGTAAAGTAAAGTTGAATTAAATTTTGTGAAGAACACAGAACATGGAAGAACATACTGTATTAGAACTTCCCTTCCAATGATAGAACTAGAATCTGGCTTTGTGCAGTAATTGTTTTGAGTGCTAGATTTTGAGTAGGTTTTGGATGGGTCATCCAAAACGTAGCTGTTTCTAAAGCCTAGAGCCCACAGACGGCAATACATTACAACTTTGGGACCGCACAGTGATACTTTGAGGGATACACTTAACGATGCAATATGTGAACGGAAACAATGGTCGCTACGAAATGCAGTGTTTCAAACAGGAACAGGGATAGTTTATCACTTTTCCTGCAAAGGTTTGTAAAGCTATGACTATGAGATTTCATACACATTATCATTAGGTTACACTGCTGATTCGTGCAGAGTTTCATGACTTTTGCAAATGGGCTACCTTGTCGTCAATATTAATGTTTTCCTGCTTGTGGGATAAGACGTTATCTTGTGTAACCTTATTACGTGGGACTTGATTTCTTGATTCATGAGGATTATCAGGTTCGAAATTCATGTATGATCAATAGATATACTGCTTGTATTACAATTTAACAAGAAGCAATCACCATAACATAGTTTCTGGTGAATGTTGCCTGTGAATCATTGATGTCTTTGGCCATGTTGTTTAAATTATTTATTTTAACATTTTAAAACAAGTGATTATCATCACTGTTCCATGGCTGCAGCTTCTACTCTAAGAGCTAATTAGCTCATTTTTTGTTTCCTTCATAAGTAGGATAGTATTATTCAAAGTCATTCAAAACCTACCCTTCAATGAATTCCTCTATTACAAAATTGCAATTACAGATATGGAAATTTGATATGCAGCAAACTTGTAGATTAGTATAGTACACTGTAGTTCCAGCTACAAAAATTCAATTTCCGCCTTGAAGCCTATCATTACTATCGGCATGGAAATGTGGAGTAAGTCGATGGAGTTTTTAAGGCCTTGTACTTAGAGGGCAAATGTTGATGTTGTGGTTTTACAGCATGGTGCGAGTGTGAACCAGACCAACCAGCGAGGGAACACACCCCTCCACGAGGCCGCCAGATTCAACTTCACCGCCCTGGTCAAGCTACTGCTGGACAGTGGTCAAGCAAACCCACTCGTGAGGAACAAGGCTCAGCAGACTCCCCTCAGACTCACCCAGGTGAGTCGCGGCTGGACAGTGTCAAGTGTAGCATGGCTTACAAGCTGTTAGGCATTTCTAAACCAATAATGTACTTCATATTAAAGTTAATTATATCTGTTTTTATGCCTCCGCCACGAAGTGGCCGGAGGCATTATGTTTTCGGGTTTTCCGTCCGTCCGTCCGTCCGTCCCGAATCCGTTTAGGCAATATCTTGAGAACCGTTAACCAGATTTGCTTCAAACTTGGTTCATGTATGTATTGCATAAAACTAATGAAGTGTGTAAAATTGGGGTCAAATCTGATTGAGGTCAAAGGTCAATGAACTTTGTAAAAATTGCCCAAAAATGACCTTTTCCACAATAAATCCAAATCCAAGGATGCAATTGTCATTAAACATGGTACAAATATGGATCACTACTTGGGGATATACTGGTGACATTTTTGGTAAAATTCCTGAAAGGTCAGAGGTCAAAGGTCAATGAAATTTGTGAAAATTCGCCAAAAATTGACCTTTTTCACAGTTAATCTAAATCCAAGGATGCAATTTCCATTAAACATGGTACAAAGATAGATCACTACTAGTGGATAGACTGGTGACATTTTTGGTAAAATTCCTGAAAGTTCAGAGGTCAAAGGTTAATGAACTTTGCCAAAATTGGCTAGAAATTGCCCCAAACTTTAAATTTTTCACAATAAATCCAAATCCAATGGTGCAATTCCAACCAAACATAGTGAAACGATGGATCACTACTTGGGGGTAGACTGGTGACATTGTTGGTTAAATTCCTGGAAGGTCAGAGGTCAAAGGTCAATGAACTTTGCAAAAATTGATATTTTTCACAATAATTCCAAATCCAAATCCAATGTCACAATTCTAACTAAACATGGTACAGAGATGTATCACTTCATGGAGGTAGACTGGTGAAAGTTTAGGTAAAACTCCTGAGAGTTCAAAGGTCAAAGGTCCATGAACTTTGCCAAAAATTAGCTAAAAATTGCCCCCAAAGTGATAATTTTTAAAATATATCCAAATCCAATGGAGCAATACCAACCAAACATGGTGCAAAGATGGATCACTGGTAGACTGATGACATTTTGGTGAAATTTCTCAAAGGTCGGGGATCAAAGGTCAATAAACTTTGCCAAAATTGGCTAAAAATTGCCGCCAAATAGATATTTTTCATATTGAATCCAATACTGATGATTCAATTCAAACCAAACCTAGTTACAGAGATGTATCACTTTATGGAGGTAGACTGGTGAAGTTTAGGTAAAATTCCTGAAAGGTCAAAGGTCAATAAACTTCACCCCAAATTGGCTAATTTTAAATAAACTTGATGCAAGGATGGATTTAGACAGACTGGTTAGATTGGAAGTCAAAGAAATAAGAGGTCAAAAGTCAATGAACATTGCCAAACTTAGCTAAACTTGAAAAAAGAAAATGTGATATTTTCATTTCACATAGGAGCAATGGTACATTGCCCACAAAACATACACATTTTCTGAGAAAAGCAAAGAGGCGGAGACATATTTATCGACTGCATGGCAGTCGAATTGCTCTAGTTATTAGTAGTAGTGGTGTTGTTATAATTTTCATGATTATCAATTACCATCATTATTATTATTATCATAGTACTGTTATAATTGTTAATGTTATATTAGCACTATTATTTGTTGTATCACACCTGACAAAGTTTTGTAGCGGTGCACGAAACATCGTGATCCTTTTAGATTCCTTGTTGACCTCACATTGCGAGACAAACGGATAGCACTAGAGATTATGTCCGCCATGAGTAACATATTTACCATTATCATTATTATTGTTATTATACTAGTATCATCATAATCATTATTATTATTTATATCATTTTGCAGAAGGAGGGTGAGATAGCAGGTCTGTTGAAGGCAGCTATGAGGAGAGAGGACGACCTAGAGTCTGTGACATCGACAGAGACCAATACTTCCTCTGGCTCCTCCCAGACCGATTCCATGGAGGTTATTCAGGAGAGCACCCCGCCCCCACCCTCACACCCTGTGGACCAACTCAACTCAGCCCCCACCACCCCACATGGTAAAAATCCTGCAATTACCCAATGTTTCTATTTCTATGTTTGGGAATTTCTTTGTATCCCTATAGAAATATTTATGTTGCTTATGTCGCAGGTTGATCAATCTTATTACTCCTGAGAGGTAGAACAAAATAAAGATCATCTATTCAATTGCTTCACAGCAAAACATTCAAGTTTGTTGATATAATACCCCTTACCTTTGATATTGCTGTCTGTGCTTTGATCTTCCTCACTCAGATGCCAAAGCCAGACACCATGGCCTACCAGAGCTGTTCAACTACTTTGGGGACACTGACCGGTCAGCCGTCCGAGCCCTCAACCAGTCCATCAAGGACTTTGAGCCGGCCAGGCAGCTGAGACATGTCCAGATTGAGGACCAACAGCAGCACAACTGGAATCTCTACCTCAGGCAGCAGGTCAGTGGGGTGGGGTGTAGGAGGAAGAGGGGTATGGGGGGGGGGGGTGGTTAACGGTAGGGAAGAAGGGGGGGAGGGGTGGAGGATATAATATATGCGCATAGGCTACTGTAGTCCGTCTCCCAGGCAAATACTGTGTATGAGAGCAACCTATGCAAAGAGTTTGGCCCTTTCAGTTTTAAAAGGTAACAACATGACACAGGTTGCGTTGGTGGGCAAGCATATAGCAAAATGATATGTGCCGTGATGGTTCCTATTGAAACCAGATTGACCAGTAAAAGTTGATATGCTCATGTAGTATGAATATGTATGTTTTACTGTGCAATAGTATTTAATAGCCTTCTGTGTTGTTCTGTTTTTTTGTTTCAACCTCCAGCTGGAAATTCAGCACTTTGATCGGCGAAAGCTGCGACGAGCAAAGACAGAGGACAGAAGCGGACCATTCTTGAGTTTACTCCATGATCGTTCAAGCAATACCTCTTTCCTTGAGGCACCAACGAGGGCCAAAAACACGGCCCAAGAAACCAATGCAATAGAAGAGGAGGATGCGAGCGCTGCGGTGGGTTGGACGGAGCCCAGCCAGACTGAGTTACAAAGTATGCAGCGGGAGAAAGGGACCTCTAGCTCTGCTGTGCCTCCACAAGGAGAGGACATAGATGTAGGACATTGTACAGACCCAGAGGCGGGGACAGACAGTGGGATGACTTGCGCCGAGGGGACATGTAGTCCTGTCGCACGGACTTGCAGCAATGCTGATCTCTCATCGCCAGAGTGCAACGGCAGTGATTGCGCATCAAGCCGGAAGCACGGGACAAAAATGGCTTCGAATGTGGACGAGTTAGCCAGAGGCGCGAGATCCGATGATGGCGCACGGCACGATCGCGATCAGACATCGGCAGACACTGGAGGATCATCAGAGAATTGCGGGCTGGCAGATGCGGTGGATGGTTGCCATGGTGATCAGAGCAGAGACTCTGTAGAGGGTTGTGACGATAGCAGGACATCCACAGAGGAGGGGATGTATCCGCTGGATGGGAGTTTGGAGGAAGAACTGCAGGAGACATGTAGAGAGCACCCAGTGAAGAACCTGCCTCACATGGACCCTTCCATCTTAGAAGTGTGCCATGACGAAGAATGAATACTGCATGTAGTACCATGGAGGCATCCAATGTGAACTATGTCAACATGCTTTTCCTGGCTTAGTGCTGAGAGGGTTAAAGGGGATGAATAAGAGTGGTGAATTATTTGCACTTGAACCAAAATTAGTAGAATGCACCCCAAAAACATCAATGAGGTGTACATGTATACAAGATTTTGTTTTTTGGACAGCCATATTTTGGACAGATACAAGGCCCGAAGGGATGCTGTCATCACAAAGGCAGTTAGGGTTGTTAAAATTCTACAATATTTCAAAATGAATACAGCAACATAATTTATAGCTGTGCCATGAACTTGCGCCACGTGTTGGTAGATAATAAGTGCTCTTCCGATTGCATGTATGGTTTTAGATCTTGAACTTACAGTGTACCATAAATACATTTATACCAGTTTATAACGATTCCTTCATGTGACAAACTTGAAGCTCTATAGAACGGAAGTAGAATGAAATTGAAAACTCTGAATCCAGAAGTGGGGCTACCACTAATACTTCTTCCCTTTAACCCTTTGTGTGTCAGAAAAGCTGTTTCTTCATGGAAGATCCGCCAGTGCCATAGAAAGAGTTACCTCATTCTTTACAGAGCCTGCATATACAGACTGGCTTTTCATCACTCAAATACTGAGCAGTGCGACTCCCGCTTAATCTGCTGTACGGACAGTAGACTACAGTTTATGAATAAACTTCAAATCCCATACAGGGCGCAATAAACCCACACCCCTTTAGTTACGGTACTTCTTTGGCAAATTTTGACCTCCCTACTGGACCAGGGTTCATGAAGCAGAAAAATCTAACAGTGAGCAAAGGGTTAAAGTGAAGTGATCACATGGTAAAGCCCATGGTCCATAATCTACTAACCAACTTAAATCCAGTGTCAAGTAACCAGAGTTTAATTATTTGTTTTCTCTAATATTTTTTGATAAACCTGATGTTATGGTTCAGGTGAGTCTGTCTTCAAACTGCCCTGTAATTTACCAGTAAGCTTGGTTTTAAGGTAAAAGGTAGAAGTGGTTATGATTACATAGCATACTAATGGCAGGACTGTTGTGCTATCATCATCGGGTACAGATTTTGTTTCCTTTCCTCGGTTTTTCTGATGAAAGTGTGCCTGTGATGACACAACCTAATGACTGCGTTGCCAATCTGCCTCCCCAAATGCCAATAGTCATATCATAGAAACATTTATCTTTCTTATTAGTTGTACGATTTTCCTCAAACCTTGTTTGGTTTGCTTCTCAGAGATTTGTGCTTCTATTGAGAACAATTTGCTGGACTTCAACAACTTGAGTTGTACCATGGCCAAACCCTTTCAACCCTTTCACTATGAAATTTTAAGACCAGCACTCGCAGACTAAAACAAGATTATTTGGGGCTACCTAGCCACTGAATCCGTGTACCGTGCATGTGCACATTATTGATAAACACAGTGAATTTCGATCGTAACTGGTTGCTTGCGAGCATTGCCATTGTGTGTCTACTGGTGATTTTGCATTATTACTAAAACCGTGTCAACAGTGCATGCAATGTACACTGTGGTACAAAGATTTCATTCAGAGACGGATATACAATGCTTGGTAAAATCCTTCTTAAGCAACAATTTTCCAATAAAGTTGCAGACATATGATACTAATCGGTAGCTAAGCAATTGAAATAATAATTGCACACATGAGCAACATTGAAATAAATGTATAGTTAAAAAGTACTTTAAAACTAGTTAAAACAAGCTCAGATTGGAACGTTTTTTGGGAGAATGGGTAAACCCGGTTCCCATGTCTGAGTAGGAGACTTGGGAACCAGGTATACCTACTTCCCATAGTAAATGAGTTAAGGGGTAATTGATAGATCAGATGTATAGCACCTATTTCTGATACGGGGTCCTGACCGCGTTCACATTTAAAAGGAACGACCTGAATGCCAGCACATGTGATCCCGTGCACTTCAACTCTTTGTGACAAAAAGCTGGGTGGATCCTGTCTGTCACTAGATGCACCTATGAAAAAAACTGAGTATACCTAAGAATTTTAAGTTTATTCTGAAGACCAAAACTCTTTCAAGGGATGTGCACATTTGTTGCTCATTCCTTATTGAGATCTGTCTTGTCTGTACAAGAAACTACCTGTATACATTTCTGGGTGCCTTTTATGGAGATGCTAAAAATATTATTTCCTTCACATTTCTTAGTTGAAATGCACTGATGTAGAAAAAAAGTGAAACTGTAGGTGGTTGACTCACATAAGAACAAATTTAGTCTAGAGTGTTATTTGTAGCAGAGATAAGTACTGTTTCTTTTCTTTCTCACAACAGAGCTTATGTTTGAACTAATGCTCTCTCTTGTTCACCCTTGGCCTTGTTCATCATACATATTTGTGTAATAGACAATTGCATAGTATGTATAGTACTGAATTCTGGAGACCCAAAATATGTTTTGTACAGAGAATGGAAAAGTGCAGTGCAATATATTTTTTCATGAAATATTGTTAAAATATGGTGTGATGTTCTATGTAATTGTTCAGTCCCCTTCCTTCCCAGATTCTTTTTTACTTTTTTCATACAAATAATTTTTGTTCAACCTATTCCTTACTGAGCTGGCGTAGTTGTGGGCTGGCTTTTCTTAACTCAAATGCTTAACAGCCCGACTCCTGAGTAATCTGCTGCAAGAACAGTAGATGACAGGCTATAAATAAACTTTGAACTCCTTGTATTGCACAATTAAGCCATTATTGCAGTTCCATGGCAAATTTTGCCGTCCTATCCTGACCATGGCTCATATCGTGACCAAGCCTGAAAATCTTATAGTAATCAGGGGTTAAAGATATTTGGAGATAACAATGACACAATTAATAGTGCAATGTACACTGAAAGAATTATTTATTATGTGTATTACAAGAAGTTATGTAGACGTCGAGGTCCATGTAATTTGTATTTCCTCATACTGCATGCATAATAATATAACAGCGCAAATTAAGATTCTTACACCATTGTAAATTTTGTCCCTTATTATGGATGGTTCTTTAACATTGTATGCATATTTAACGCATACCTCAACTAACTCTATCAAGCTTGATCAAAATCAATGATGTTGTGCATACAAGCACAACAATAATTGGCTTTAAACATTGTATCATTGAGTTTGTATCACACATTAGTACATGTTTCAATTATCAAACTAAGTGCAGGTTCTAGATAAACCATCATTGAGCATTTACAGCAATAACAAATCAGTCCTAATCCCCAAATATTGTACTGCTGCACGATACTGAATTTTTTTCAGAGAAATGGTTTCAGTCACACTTTTTTTGTGTGTTAATTGAGGTTTCAATATTCTACATTGTACATGTTTTTATGCCACTGCCACAAAGTGGCCGGAGGCATTATGTTTTCGGGTTGTCCGTCCATCCTTCCCGAATCCGTTTAGGCAATATCTTGAGAACCGTTAACCAGATTTTCTTCAAGTTTAGTATTGTGTGTATTGCATGAAACCAATGAAGTGTGTAAAATTGGGGTCAAATCTGATTGAGATCAAAGGTCAATGAACTTTGTTAAAATTGCCCAAAATTGACCCTTTTCACAATAAATCCAAATCCAAGGATGCAATTCTCATTAAACATGGTACTAAGATGGATGCCTACTTGGGGATAAACTGAAAGGTCAGAGGTCAAAGGTCAATGAACTATGAAAAAAAAATGGCTAGAAATTGCCCCAAACTTTAAATTTTTTTCACAATAAATCCAAATCCAATGGTGCAAACATAGTGAAACGATGGATCACTACTTGGGGGTACACTAGTAACATTGTTGGTGAAATTGCTGGAAGGTGAGAGGTCAAATGTCAATGAACTTTGCAAAAATTAGTATTTTTCACAATAAACCCAAATCCAAATCCAATGGTGCAATTCCAACCAAACATGGTACAGGGATGTATAACTTCATGGAGGTAGACTGGTGAAAGTTTGGGTAAAACCCCTGAGAGTTCAAAGTCAAAGGTCAGTGAACTTTGCCAAAAATTATCTAAAAATTGCCCCTAAAATTTTCAAAATATATCCAAATCCAATGGTGCAATACCAACCAAACATGGTGCAAAGATGAATCACTACGTGGGGGTAGACTGATGACATTTTTGGTGAAATTTCTCAAAGGTCAGAGATCAAAGGTCAATGAACTTTGCCAAAGTTGGCTAAAAATTGCTCCCAAATGGATATTTTTCACATTGAATCCAATTCTAATGATTCAAGTCCAACCAAACATAGTACAAAGATGTATCACTTCTTGGAGGTAGATTGGTGAAGTTTTGGTAAAATTCCTGAAAGGTCAAAGGTCAATGAACTTCAACAAAAATTGGCTAATTTGAAACAAACTTGATACAAGGATGGATTTAGACAGACTGGTTAGATTGGAAGTCAGAAAGATTGGAAGTCAGGAAGAAGTAAGAGGTCAAAAGTCAATGAACATAGCCAAATTTGGCTAAACATGGAAAAACAGAATGTGATATTTTCATTTCACATAGGAATTCAATGGTACAATGCCCACCAAACATACACATTTTCTGAGAATAAATCCAAACAGAGCTAGCAAAGAGGCAGAGGCATATTTATCGACTGCGTGGCAGTCGAATTGCTCTCGTTCATAAATGGAATTATTTCTGAGTTGGGGTCACAAAAGCTGTTCCCCAAATCCAATGCGCATTATATTTTGTTTTTATGTCAAATTCATGCAAAAACTCAATTTTACAATACACGCGATATTGATGCAGAAGGACATCTACTGGCGGAGACATGCTTTTTTTTTTTAAACTGTAGTTCGATAAAATGAATAGGTATGACCTGCCATGTCATTGTCGAAATAAAGTACTTGTAGAGATGGTGTAGATATCTTTCAATAGATGCAAAGTTAGAAATACAGAACATTTTTTTCTCCCTTGTTTTTTTAATAGGCAAATGAAAATAATGTGATCTGTTGCCAATAAGCGTTTCAACTACATGTACATGTATACCCAATTAAAATTCAATTCATGTCTACTTTGATTAAAGTTTGGGAATAGTCTAAATACCTTTCAAGAAAGGCAATGTTACACATGTTACACTGATTCAAATATGATTTCTTGTTGTACCTCAAGTTTGGGTCACCCAATATATTAGTATTAGAGTGGAGCCCCCCCCCCCCCCCCCATCACCCCACTACCACCACCATCCGTCATCACTACCACTTCACCCACTTTTTATTTATATGTATGTGTGTTTTTGTGCGCGTGCGTGTGTATGTGTGTTGTCTGGTAACACAGACTATGCCCCAATCCCATCCTCAGGGGAAGAAGCCAGAGGAGCTATGACGTCATTAGTGTGTAGTCTGTGTTATCAGACATAGTTGTTAACAGACTAGGTTGTGTCCATGCACCTCACAGCCTGTTACCTAGGGTAGCTGGGTTCATAACTAAGTGGAGCGTTAAATGCACAACGGTGGTTTAACTTAAACCGCGTACTGAACGTATACTTTACGGAGCTCAAAGTAAATCATCTGATGTTGTCACAAAATCATTGTTTCATCACATAATCACATCGTTGTGTGATTTCAATTATTTGTTGTATTTTTGATGTGGACAAAATCAATATGTTATAGAGATTCTAATGACAACGTCAAAATAAAATCAATGTAATGTTTCATGTTGTTTCATTAGGTAGTTCAGGTTTAGAACACGTACAAATTAAACCACCGGTTTGAATACTTACCTTTGTGTCCATTTTCTGATCCTTTTTTCATAACGTCTGAAATATATCGCCTTAGCATGTTTAGCTGGAAACCATACTCAATTGTCAGTTGCTTCCTAAATGCTTACAGCTGTGGACTCTAATAATTGTGAATATATAATTCTTTCTGACATTGACGGTATGATGTTGACATTTGTATGAAGAATTCTATAATTTAAAGTTTGGGACCCTTCTTTGGAAATGCTGCCAATGTATTTAGTTTCAAGCAAGCACATATTATTTCTGTGAAATAAAAGTTCCACTCGTACTTTCTTATATGTCTAATAACAGTATTTTCTAATCGAATAAAAAGATCTTATTTTATCGTCATCATAAAATTTCAATGATAATCATTGTATGTTCAATAAGCCAGAGAAATAAAAAGTGTACTTACAGTATAAAGGCAGCAAGATTTGATTGACCGTGTTATTTCAAGATGTCTACCGGTGTGATGAAGTACAACCTCGAAACGACTGTATTGTTTAAAATATTAGTGAAGGTTTGATTGAAAATCCGTCAAAGGATAAGAAAATTATGATCGTTTAAAGGGATACTTCACCCTGACATTATTTGGTCTCAATAAAAGGAGACACAAGAAAGAAACAAAAGTGAAGGTTTGACGAAAATTGGTCAAAGGAAAAGAAAGTTATTTGATTTTAAAGTTTTGATTGTGTGACGTCAAGTGCAAGGTGCTATGTTGTGTACAATTGTTTTCGAAAATGTGCATTTTCGAAAAAAAAAAAGAAAGATATATGCATCATATTACTTGTGCATTTGATACATCATTAGCAATACGTTTTTACACTCAGACCTATATGAAAAAATATCATTCCGTTGTCAAAAACAGAACAAAAAAACAATTTATGGTAAAAGTCTATTGTACACAACATATGGGAGAGCACCTCGCACGTGACGTCACAAAATCAACATTTTAACATCTAGTAACTTTTTTTTCCTTCGACCGATTTTCGTCAAACCATCAAGAATATGTTTCTTTCATGTGTCTTCCTTTCTTGAAACGAAAATAATTTCAGGGTTAACTATCCCTTAATTTTTTTTCATTTTGTGACCATTCACCGATTAGCGTCAAACCTTCACTAATTTGTTTCTTCCATGTTACAGCTTTTATTAAAACCAACTTATCTTCAGGGTGAACTATCCCCTTAAGAAAAGCACTATGACCTAGACGCAATACATTGGTATAGCACAATTCACAAATATATATTTCAATAACATCAAACAGCATATGATAATATGACTGAGACGACTGGTAAGTCAAAATGAGGAAAAGCCCAATTCAGAATATAACGTAAATGATAGACAGTATGCCTTATCTTTTTGTCAGTACGGCGCATAAATCAAAACTGAAGTTGGAAATATGTTCATTTTTGTTGCTCAATGCCAATGTGCAAAACGAGCACAGTTGGAGAAGGAAATCACAAAACATCAAACATTTAAGCTGTACGCGTTGGTTAGATTTATTCGAGGTGTTAAAAAACAACAACTTTTGACATGTTTTAAAAAAACACGATACAACTCGAATCACCCTAAAATTGACACATCCTAAAGTCAATTAACGTCACTTTTTTACAAGCAAATTTTGTGACATTACATCAATGATTATTCTTGTAATAATATGAATATATAAGGTTTTTTTTACTTATATATATCTAAAAAAAAATGTCTGTGTATCATATGATTAGTTCAGAACACAACAATGGCCATCGTGCATCACTCATGTCAGCCCACAACATCTTTTCTGCCGGAAGCATCATGCATTATTAATGACACCGTGACGGTAGTTGCTAATTGTATTGACAGGTGTCATTCACATTGGTCATTGTTGTGTTCTGATACATACAATTTATTAGGTCCAAATTTCTCCTAAAGTGAAAATCTCATTAAATATTCCAAGGATTATTACAAGAATAAAGATAAATGAAATGTCCCGGAGAAAAAAGAAATGATATCCCTTGACTTTATGATCTGTCATTTTCAGTTTGATTCAAATTGTAATTTATCTTTTATCAGTTGTCAAAAGAGTCAAAATAACTTATAACACCTAGTATGAAGCCAGGAACTATCGATATAAACAGGGATATGTATTAGTGACTACACTCGTAATAAATGGATTGTCACAGAGTCAATTGATATACATGTATATTAATATATATATATGTGGGGGGGGGGAGGAGGTATTTGATCTTCTTGTAATAATCCTTTGAATATTTCATTTGATTTTCTCTTCAAATCAAGACCAAAAATGTTGTGTTTCAGACAAAATACATTCAGAACACAGCAATGTCATTACGCAATACCCCACATGATCTTTCCCGCCAAAAGCATCAAGACTTATCAATGACACTGTGGTCGCAGTTGCGAGTGGATTGACAGGTGCAATGCGCAATCGACATCGTTATGTTCTGAATGAATCTGATGCACACAGATTATGGTCCTGATGTGTCAAAAAATGATATCTAATTAGATATTTTAAGGATTATTACTAGAATGTAATTTGATGTAATGTCGGGAAACCTGCTCATGAAAGAATCAACTTCCTTCAACATTGCGATTTTTAAATTTCAGCTTGATTTAAGTTGTAACTTAGTGAGGTTTTTTTTTCTCAAAGTGACAAGTGTTTTTACAAAATATTTTACAATATATTGAAAGGAATCAAAGTTGAAATTTAAATGAAAATATGTTTTACACATACACTTTATCCCACTCAACCACATAGAGACATATACATGTACAGACAAACACAGACACACACTTATCAAATGTACACACCTTAAGGCATGTAAGGCACATCAACAAACTTTTGACACAAGCATTGACACACACACACACACACACACACACACACACACACACACACACATACACACGCACACATACAAACATTACGAACATCCACATAAACATGCACACCCCATACTTGTACTCCTAAACACACCGATAAACACACACACACTCACACACACACATAAAGCACAAACAGACACATGGACACGAGGGATACTTACATTACTTTCTCTGTGTCCATATCACTCTCTTCTGTAATAGTTCGTGACGTACATTCCCCTCCTCGAGGTAAAGGCTATCATAACTTCACACATAAAACAACCAAACTGAAAATGTCTACATTGTTTCATTTCATTTATTCATATTGTTTTGAAAAAATATAAATTAAGAGACCATGTGCAAAGATAAAAGATGGTCAGATAAAGGCAAAACACTAGCATATTTGCATGATATATTTCATACACTGTAAATTGCAATGAAACATGGCGTGTTGTCTTACGTATTAGCCCAAACACAGCCATTACATCCACACGTGTATATACATGTAATGATAATGGTAATAGTACTTCTACTGATAATAACCATTCAGTGACGCTCTTCATTGTAGAACTACCTTATAGCGCTTTAAGTTGCATAATAACTCACGCATGTGTACTGAAACTCGTTACATTTATTTATAGTAAAAAGCATCACTAAATCCTAGCGATTACAATGATGCAACCCCCTGCTGCATCATTCAATCGCTTCCTGATAGTACAGATAAAACAGAGGAATTTACTTCTGGAAGAAATCTGCCTTCAATAACTTCTTATATCAGTCTAGTACAGAGCTTTCTTATTTTAGAAAGTCTGTTCCAGGCTTGAAGACAGTGTGTTCCAGTTGCAAAAAGTAATGAAACTCGGCAAGAATCAGCAGTATACCCCAAAAATAACGTGTATGAAATCTCATATTCTTCATGAACACTTTCAGGAAAAGTGAAAAACTATCCTTGTCTACGATTTGAAAAGTCTATATTCATAATCGTATTGTCCCTGCGAGCACGCGATGCGGGCATTGCTTTGGCATCGAACGCATGCGCTGTAAAGCGGACCGGTGCGGACCATCGCTCTCCGGTCTCTAGGTTATCGGACGACCCGCCCAAAACTATAATGGCTATAATTTTGCAGTTTCCAGTTATATATTATTGGGAGGGAACACCTGATACACATGGACGGAAATCCCGGGGGGACGGGGGGACGCGTCCCCCCCCCCCCCACCATTTCGAAGGGGGGGGGGATACAATATCAAATGTCCCCCCACTATTTTCGGTCCTGTACCCCTAAAATATCATCATCACCCCCCCCCCCCCCCCCCGCTCAGCGACTTCTTGATGAAAAACATGTCCCCCCCCCCCCCCCCCCCCACCTTCGGAGAGCGATTTCCGCCCTTGCTGATACAGTATCTTTTTCCTTTTTCTGTATTTTTTTTTTTTTTTTACAAAATGTTAATTGAAACCTGCAAAAGGGATACCTTGCCTTTAAATGGCTCTAAAAATGAACGCACGATCACCTGCTTAAATGCGCGTTTGAGGGCAATTAAACGTCACATGTGATCCCGGCAAAACAAACATTGTTCAGAAACCGTTTGCTTACCTCTAACCTAAACATTCCCTCAGAGACTGGGTCACAAACAGAAGAATAGATGTTTAAAAATATTTATACGTCTAATACATAGGGCTTCATAATACCCTTTTAGCGCCTAATGAGAAACATGATAAAAGTAGACACGCGTTGACAGTACTTATTGTTATCCAGCTATCAGTCGCAAACGTAGTGATGATCATATGTATAAAGTTCGTCTGGTTTGTGATTTTTCAACTTAAGCCATTAGACTTCGGACACACGGAGGGACGAGGAAGTGTCGAGTCCGTCGTGAATTGTGACGGACGGCGCGACATGTCTGTGTTTGACGTCAGCTCCACACCACTGCTCCTGCGCCTCGCGGCCGAGGCGCTATCCATGAACCGCTTTCTCATCAAGCCAAGCTTGTCTCGAATATCTGGCTGCCGGATGCCGAACAGAAGGAAGATGAACACGCCTTGTAGCGAGTTGAAGACGGCGAACAGAACGTGAAACAGGAGGCGCGCTCCTCCAAACGCCATGAACCCGAAGACCCAGGTCAGACCGAGCAGCGTACCTATCGCGACCGCGTTCTGCGCGCGCCGAATCATTTCTACGCGCATACGCGCGCTATCATCACCACCTGCTGTGTGTTTGGACACGCTCTTCCTGCCACAGGTCAGTTTGTAAGTGACCACTCCGAAGATGACTGCGTTGAAAACCAGCAGAAGTCCGATCGGCAGCACCACTCCATAATACAGAGATGGTCCGGGGACAATGAAACAACTGCAATAAACATGACAATACGAAGTGTTTCATTGTTTAAAATGAATACTGCATTCCTTCGGTACATAATTTGTATACTATTTTAATTTATAGACAAGGCCCAAGCATAAGGCATGTTCACGCTTTGGCTACCCTGATTAAACAAATTATAAAACATAATGGAGGGTAAAATTTGCGATATTAGGTAAAGTGCAAATTTCATTCGCACATCTCGATCACTTCTTTATCACTTCTATACTTCTTTCCGAGAAGCAACAACATTACCAAGCGAACAGCGGCTACACACTGAGTGGAATATGCGTCAAGTTTTGTTTCTACTCTATTAATTTTACAGTGCGTTTTAAGTTGCCGGCAATGTATAAGTACATTCTAGTTAGCTAGGTGATGGACTCTCAATACATGTACTTGAGTTGGTGAAGTTGGTGCGTTTCTTTGTTGGAAACTCAAGAATACTCACTATTTGGGGTTGAGGTATGCCCTCCAATTGGCTGCTACGGTCACCACCACGACTCCAGCAGGAATGCCTGCAAACACACGGAGACGAGAAGACATAAGCTGCACTTTCATTGAATTCTCATTACAAAAGAAATTCGGCTGAAAAAATGTCATAATATCAAAAGAAGCATTCCTAGCTTGAACCTTACCTAGCGGACCTTAGTTAAAAGAATGCTTAATTTACGAGCATTATCATGTACACTGCACATTTGTCGTTAAGAGAAAACAGAAAGGCCGAGGATGTTAGTATTCATCAAGTCCGTTGTACAAATTATCCTTATAGTGAATTATGTATCGTCATTACATATCATTTATCATTTCGATACTGAAACATTTAAGACGAAAATGTTTTAAAGCATCATGCTTTTGACACAGGTAAACAATAATCGTCTATTTGTATACCAAGTCACCAATATCCTGCCCCCCCCCCTCCCTATTTTAATAGCCAATTTCGAAGCGGACTGGTTTCTCGTTTGTTGGAGATTCACTCACCCCAGCCTACCAGGCAGCATTTGAGCAGCATTCTGTGCGTGTAGGTGTTCATCACTTTGACGAACATGAGGTACATGCTGAAGGCCTCCACGCTCATCCACGCCATGGCGCTCAGACAGAAGAAGTGGAGCAGGAGGGCCACGGTGTAGCAGCCCCCCTGGGGCGACGGGCGGTCTACGCCCAGGAAGGTAAGGTAGAGACCGAGGAGGGCCAAGCTCAGGTTGATCAGGATCTGCTGCGGCTGCTTGCGCCGGAGATTCCTGCAAAGGGGAGGGGGAAATAGATGCGATACCATCTAGTTAGTACATGAGAGCTGTTTTATTCGACCAAGGGAGGGGGCCGTCCGTAGAGGGCGTCATGGATGATCATTCCACCTTGTCCCACCCCCGTGAAGTACAGTCCATCCTTGACATCAATATACTATCACATGCGTTAATAGCACGACTGTAGATTATTACATTCGAGTTAGGACTCTAGAACACGGACACATAGGATTCCCCCATGGAGGTTGAGGGCCAAGACACTACCCCTACTCACTCACTTAGCAAAGGACGACTCGCAGGTGAGTATACTTTTACCGGATCAAAATAACTCTTACTTAAAACAGGGATTCCTGCATCTTTCTTCTGGGCAAATATATCAGTAGTTTCAAATGTAAGATGCAGTACGGTTTGCATAGCTGTAAGCTGACGGAAAAGAATGGAAAGTCGCAGGAGAATGAAGGGGGTATGCTTATTTCATCTGTATGCCCTTACTGCAATTTACTACTCTTGAGGGAATACTTTAGATGAGAACCCCGTAGCCTACCTAATGCCGAGCAGAAAGCAGAGTGTGATGGCCAGACAGACAGCGGAAGCGATACAACCAATGCGGCTGATTATGTCTAACGCTCTCGAATTGATGCCTCCTTTTGTGTCCTGTTTGGGAACAAATACAAATTAAATACAAAGATTTGTAGATAGATAAAGAAGACAGATATGTACTCAGTGGATTGATTGATTGAATGGTTAATTGATTAATTGATTAGTCGGTTGGTTAATTCATCTATTTGTTGGACAGGGTAGATATTTACTTGAGCAGTGGTTGATATACGTGGTTGGTTGGAAGATTAGGAAGTTGTAGGTTTCGTTGACTATAGTCGGTTCGTAATTGCTTAGTTGGACATTTGGTCGCTTGGCTTGTTGGTTGGCCAACTGATTACCAGGTTGGTTTGTTTAGGTATATATATATATATATATATATATATATATATACGTGTGTGTGTGTGTGTGTGTGTGTGTGTGTGCGCGCGTGTGTGTGTGTGTTCTTTATAGTGGCAAGATCTTGGCGCCAAATCCGGCGACCCGTGGAATATTCTTGTTGCGTTTAAGCCACTTTTACATAGGTTTCGCAATTAGAATAGCCCTGTACAGTTGCTTAGGGTTTTTATCAGCAGTATGTTGGTTACGAAATCACACGAAAACATACCAAAATGACGGCAAAACTGGTCAGATGGTTGCAGCTGCAATCGACGGTTCCTACGTCGCTGATGGAGACTGTTGTGCATCCATCCCTCAGCCACTCGCCGCCGTTCGTGTCTGGGCTCCAGTATCTGCACGTGATGTCTCCCTTTCCGATCAGAGCCTGTATTAGTTAAACAACTTTAAATGCGTTTGTGTTCTTCAGCAAGAAACACATTGCTTCTATCTACCCAGGGTTGTGTTTCACCAAGCTGTTCGTAAGTTACGAACGACTTTACGAACGACTGGTGATCCCCTCTTGTGCTAAGTCAGATTCTCAGTGAACAGAGTGTGGTATTGCATTTAGCACAAGGAGGGATCACCAGTCGTTCGCAAAGTCGTTCGTAACTTACGAACATCTTGGTGAAACACCCCCCAGGAGTATAATTGTGTACCTGTTAGGAGGTGGACGATAAAGTGAATGATCTTGACCCAGCGCAGATATCGCGCAAGAAGGCAAGTGGAACTGGTGCACATAAACAAATCATGTGTTCATGATACGTTTCTGTCTCCAGCAACCAGTGCTTCACTTGTACCATCTCGATTCAGTCTTCGTACGGCGAAATGGGAAAGGCCTTCTACACCATTAACAAAAACGCAAACAGCTTGTCCGGCAATTGACAAACGGATGAAGATACACAATGGGTGATAAGCAGAAACTCTTATAAAAACAAAGCATCCGGTCAATTTCAGTAATGTCCCCACGGGGATTTAGATAACTCCCTACTGATAGGTGATCCAAATGAGGTTGCAGAGGATAAGAGCATCTACCCAATTTCTCTCCATTGACTGAGTGATGTTCAATTCTTTTTTCTTTTTCTCTTTTTTCTGTGGTTGCAACATTGCATTTTATTTAAAGGATTCCTCCATGTATTATGAAAGTCGTATCGTAGGCCGATTGGCGATATCTTTACATCTTTCTATTTAACATCGCTAATGATCAAGAATTAAAGGACTCGGATTTTGTTAATCTTGGACTATCACATTTGTCTATTTTGTGTTCAACCTGTACTCTCTTTTCTCGTTAATGACTGAATGAATGTGGAATCATAGTGCCCGTTGCACTAATCAAGCTGATATACGCTGATCGCAGGACTATAATAGGTGTATGATGAAGACCAGGGACCCGTTGCATAAAACTTACCATTAATGGTAACTCTGTCATCAATGGTAACTACCATGGTAACACCGCTCTACAGCCAATCAAATCAAAAAGGTTTACACAGAAGTTGTCATTGATGTTACTATTAATGATAAGTTTTATGCAACAGGGCTCAGAACCCGAAACAAAAATGTAGGTTCCAATAGATCATTAAAACCTTCAACAAGAACACGTTTTCCTATTCATTCTCACCTGGTTTATTTGGAAGAGGAATTCGATTGAATTATTGGGAGGTAGACCACTGACGTTGGCGCCCTCAAAGGTCAAAAACAGGACAGGTGACGCTACCACCTTAACGGGTTCGACAGTACGCGCCCCGTCGCCCGCGGAGGACGATTCATTGCTTTGAAACAGCTTAGCATCCACGAGAATCAAACTGATTGATACCGTCTCACCTCCATCCACGTCATCTGAAAAACAAAACCAAACGAGGATGTAATTCGTTATTAAAAACGAATTAGGTAGTCTGTCCTTTAATCTGAATAAGTGAAACACTATTTGCCTTAAAAACATAATTCATTGTCATCACTTATAATTTCATTTATATGATGATGATCATGGAATTGCGAGGACAGTTATGATGATAATTGATGGAGAACTGTGTTATTGTCTACTCTTACATGTTTTCTTCATAGGAATCTATTTTGTACACATAAACACGCTCATGATAACGCCATCTAAATAAAGAATGGAAGGCTACATTGAAGAAAGCTCGTGAACTCAGCTCCAATTTACCACAATTTCAAAGTAACAGACCAAAACATGAGCGAGATGCAGCTCGACAAACATTGTCATGTCATTTCCTGATTGAAAAAAAAATCACCCTCTCATTGACATAACATGTAAACACGGGAGAATTTGACGGTATGCCTTCAATAATGATTTACACCATGATGACGTCATCAAAATGTTACACCGTAGGCATGTTACGATAGACTACGATAGACAAATGTCTCAGCTACAACATACTGAAGTTTGGAAGAAAATTGATACAGATTACTGGCTCAAACGAGTAAAATTAATGACGTCTTTGATGAAATATCCTTTTTTTTATTCATAAGGCAATATCAATATGATGATATCACGAGACACTATAGGGCTAAATGAGACTTGAAATCATGTGTACATTTCATCTTCTTTCAGAATAAAAATGGGGTTTTCCTTCAATTCCGAGGAGTTAGGTCCGATTACATATAGTGATATTTTTCACAAACGAATAGGTGCACACGCAGACTTTCAATTTGGACGCACGCGCATTACCATATTATTGCATGAACATGGCTCAACATGACAGGATTTGATGTATGTAGTGTCGGAAATAAAAAACGAAATTCTGACTTTGCGTTTGCGTTACGCACGTAAAAACGCGCCCGCGTACAGATTCTTTTTTTTAATGCTTGAAATGACCTCAAACGTATTTCCAAAAAAAAAAATGAGTTGATTTAGAGCATTTTTAAATTTTGCGCGCGCGCAAATAGGCCTACACTAACGTACGCGTACACGCGCGTTTTAATATGATGAAATTAATTGTCAAATAACACATTTTATAATATCGTATGTAAATTGTTCGTTAATGACGTCACGATCATGCGATGATTTTGAAAAGCTTACATCCATACCGATAAATAAAGAAAGTTTCAAGGAAAATGATCTATGCAATTATGAGTTATGCGTGACACGAAAAAGTGGGGTGAAAAATAAAAATAAAGAAAATGTTAACGAAATAAAGAGGTGATCTGTCGATTGCATAGAGCTATATTTAAACACGTAGCTCTATGGTCGATTGCGACATACCACCTAACAAGCAAATGTCATATCGCGAATGGAAAGAAACAAATATTCTGTTATGTATTGGTTAAAAATGTGACACGTTAACACAAACAGTTCAACTTTTTGCGAGAAAGAGGGCGGAAGAAGATCAGAGGGGAAAAACTATTTTGTGACGTCGTAGTAGAATGGTCGTCTTTTCTACTCTGTCTTGATATTGGTTCATCACGCACAATCTACACAATACATTTTTCCAGCTGCTTATTTAGCAGAAAGCCTGTGGCGAGCCCGGGCAGGTCCCGCAGTGTTGTGGCCGGAGTGCAATTTAAATGTCCGTTGGTGTGCTCAAGCTACAGGAGATTAACAACAAATGAGTAGCTCCTCCATACATATATCTAGCCCTGGAGGGGTTATGGGCTACAACAGGATCCATGGTAAGAAAAATATCAACTAATCAGTTAACAAATGATATACTAATGAAGGACATAAACAAATATTTCATGATCCTATACCTTTGTAGGATCTATTGGTCCACTCGGTGAACTGGAGGACGTGAAATAATAACTTTCCCACATCCTCCACCATGTCCACCTCAATTCGGGAACTAATAGCTTCCAGAAGATCATGAAATATGTGTATACTTATATAACATTGGTCCAATATTGTAACAATATTGGACCCCTATATTGCACATTGAGAAGAGTGACAGGCAATGTAGGATAAGTTAGTATGCTGCCAATATTGCATGTAATCAATCCAAACCAGGGCGAAAGCGCGTCAAGAAACACATCCATCCGCATCCATCGTGTCCATACTGCAATGGGGGAAGGGGGGGGTGTGATTGTGTGTGTGTATGTGTGTGTGTGCGTGAGTATGATATAAATATATATGTGTATGTGTCAATGAGAAAATGTCCGTTTGAAAGTTTAACACCAGTGGTGTCAATTTGAATACCTGTGTAAAGTGTAAAGAGTATTCATTGATCCTCCTTTGTGTGACAGACAAACTTACTCCCTCTGTGACTTATGTGCATTACTGGTAAGAAAAATACACAAATTGTATATAACGAGATGATACCCACCTGGTAAGAAATCAAGGATGGCTTTAGGAAGGGACACTGACACCACGTTAGTCGCGGTGCTCTCTGGACTTGGACTGTCTGTGTTTGACTCGAAGGCAAAGCCGCTGCCCTCTGCGCTGGTAACTCCAGCTACGATGGGGAACTTCTTCGGTTCTACTTTCACAGCCGCCACTTTCAGGTTCTCGCCGCTGTTCAAAGGATAATAATAATATATGTAGTACAAGGTGGTTCGCGAATCAGAGTCTTGCCTGATTTCGCGAAAAAAAAACTCAAAATAAAATACATTTAACAGTGCTGAGTTGTTTCTCAAATGGTGCTTAGATGACCTTTGACCTCCTCATCCTCATCAAAACCCGTGTGGTATTACCCAAGGAGCATTTGTACCAGGTATGAACACAATTAATGCAGAGATAAAGAAACTTAAGAGCAAGTTAAACGAAATCTTCGTTCAGGTGAGACAAAAAGTGTTTTATAGTGCTGAAAGAGATAGTCCACCCTAAAGTTAGTTGTTTTCAATGAAAGTAGAAAGATGAAAGAACATTTAAGTGAAGGTTTGACGAAAATCAGTCAAAGTATAAGAAATGATATGTTAAAATTTTTTTGTGGCGTTGCGTGCGAGGTGCTCTCCCACAACAAATTGTGTGTTATATGATTCCATAAATTGCTCTTTTTCTGTTTCTGATGGGGGATCATAATTTTTTCTTAGAGATATATGTGTAAACACGTATTTCTAATCATGTATCAAATGCACATGTATATAATTTTAAGAAAAATTGCACACGACACATAGAAGAGCAGCTCGCACGTGACGTCACAAAATCAAAACTTCAAACGTAACTTCGTAACTTTTGTCTCCTTTGACGGACTGTCATCAAACTTTCAGTAATATATTTTTTTTCATGTTTCTGCTTAATCCCATCTTAACTTCAGGGTGGAATATGCTTAAAATAGTCTATGAAACTCTCTAAGCACTTTATAGTGTTGTAAATATGTACATATTGTACATGGATAATGCATAATAAATTTGCTTGAACCGTCCTCTAAATCTTAAACTCCCTAGTGATTTTGGGCCATTATTTGTTAGCTATAACGGCATATTAAATAATGGTGATGACGTCATGATGATGACAATGGTGATGATGACGATGACAGATATGATGTTGGTGATGATGATGATGACAAAATCAATCCAATTGAAACTAATACCTAAAGGTGACGTTGTCTTCCGTATTCTTCTGGATGGCCTTGGTGATATTGATAATTATGATGATACTGCCGATGAGGAAATCAATTGAATGGAAACCAATACCTGTAGGTGACGTTGTCTTCTGTGTTCTCCTGGACGGCCGTGGTGATGGTCTCTAGGGAGGCCAAGAGGCTGCTGGAGACGTCCTCGTTATTGGAGAATTCCTCCTCCGGGAGCTCCAGCACATTATTCACTGTCTCGAACACCTTTTGCGTCACCTAGATAATACAGCGGTGCGTAGAGCAAACACATAAATCTATACACAGTGGGAGATTAGGCATCTTCGTATAAGTCGCACACACAGAATAAAAATTGAGTCGCGTATCCGTAAAGTTTGATGACTACTATAAATGCATGTATGTATGCATGAAACTTATTCATAACTTCTTCTGTACTGTGGAACCCGCCCTTCAGGGGACTTTGCTAGTGCCAACATCTGACTTTGAATTTTGAATATTTATTTTCATTTTCATTTTCTTTTTCGAAATGTGGATAACCATTTCAACTAAACGAAACTGGTTTTCATATACATTCGAAGTAGTTTCAAATGATTCTGGTCGAAAGAAGAATTAGTGACACATGCGAGCATTACCTCTTCCAATTGATCGTCAGTTAAGTTCTGTGCAGAATCGGCTGTTAGATCCACGATGCCGTTTAAGATGCCCGAGACTGATTCCAAGACCTCCTCATTTATCTGGTCCGTCTCCTTCGTTACATTGGCAAGGCCGGATGAAAGATGTTCGACCGTATCAAGCGTGACATTCTCCTGTTGAGATCAACGTAACACAAGTCAGCGAGTACAAGTACATTCCCAACCCTTCACTCGATAATGATGTGTGTGAACTATTACGACATATGATATAACGTGACGTTGCGTGATGTGATGTGATATAATATCATATATAAATGATGTGATATGATATGATATATTTGGATATAGAGCTCACTATAAGAAAATACATGCACCATCAAACTTGAATGTTCCGACTGCATTAAAGGGATAGTTCACCCTGAAAATATTTTGGTTTCAATAAAAGGAGACACATGCAAGAAACATATAAGTAAAGGTTTGACGAAAATCTGTCAAAGGAAAAGAACATTATTTGATTTTAAAGTTTTGATTTTGTGACGTCACATGCGAGATGCTCTCCGGTGGTGCTCTCCCATATGTTGTGTACAGTTTTTTGGATAATGTCCATTTTCTCAGAAGGATATTTACCATTTCACCTGTGCGTTTGATATATGATAAGACACGTATTTTTACACACATGTCGCTATCAAAATGATATATTCCTTCATCAAAGAACATGAAAAAAATTATGGATAAAGTATTACACAACGATAACGAATGTGAATATTTAAGCACATGCAAATGTTCATTTCTTTATGTTAATTAGTCAATCATATTTGTAATTTAAGATGCAAAAGTTAATTAGTCGCTTATTTCTGAAATTTAAAATGCGAATGTTAATTAGTAACTTATTTCTGTTATTTAAGATGTAATTTGATCTCTGTTTAGTTAAATTGTCATATATGATGTACATGGTATGTAGATAAACAAGTAGATGTTAAATGTAAATCTAAGTCCCTCCATGTAAAGCGCATTAAGAATTCCATCGGTTATGAAATGCGCTATATAAGAAACATTTATTATTTTTATCATTATTATCATTAAATTATATCATAGTTAACGGCTTTGAGAATCAAAAAATGATAAAGAAATAATGAAATGAAAGAGACAAAATGTAACGTCGCTCGACTATGATTTGCATGCCATGTATGTTAGTTTATACAATGTATTTGTTCATGTATGTCTGCACTTCAGAACCTAAAGAAGGCCTTACAAGCCGAAAAGTCGCATTAAAATTGTAAATGACAGCTAGGTCCACGTTGCTAGACTATTTTTCACGTCTATTCTCTCTCTCTCTCTCTCTTTCTCTCTCTCTATCTCTCTCTCTCTCTCTCTCTCTCTCTCTCTCTCTCTCTCTATATATATATATATATATATATGAATAATAAAACCCGATCTGCATTTCAACACGTCATCACGAAGCGTTCAATCCAATTTCAAGTTTGGACAAGAGCCCTTCATATCATGAAAAAAAATCACCAAAAATCGAATTTTGAATGTAAATTTGAAAGTGAATTGTAGGCAAGTGTTTGCATTGCCTGAACTTTCGACGAAAAGACCATTTTGTTATGTATGAAAAAAATATGCATGTCTTTAACACAGTACTTTACTATTGGTAACCCCAATGCTTGTCCGAGGTTTGTCCAACAACAAATAGGTTTAGCATGCATTCCAGACAATAAATCTAAATGACTAGATGCGGGTGAATGAGATAACGTTACTAACGCAGTTCGGGAGAAAGTTGTGAATACAATACCAAAACGGCTTATTAACCCTTCCTTTGCTAGAGAACATACCGACCTATAGGAGTTGCATAAGAGCTTAATAGATACTAAGGAACTTTAAAAGATTGAACGGGAAAACGTATAATGAATGATGCAATATGATAATACCTTGTCGTTTTCTCGAAATGTTAACATAGGAAAGAACACATAGAACACACTCGGCTGTACAAAGGACAGGAAAGATAATGCTCATAATCACCTTCTCGAGGTTATCAACAAACTTCTGCACTGGTGAGTCCGTTGTAGCTGGGGTATCAAATAACAACATCAGGTTTTAACGAAGGTTTTCTGTTTATTTTAAATGTTGAATTAATTAAATTATTGACCAGCTCAGTTATTTTGTAACCGCTCGAATGTTCACTGTTATATTGTCAAACATTGGCGGATCTAGGGGACTTAGGGGGTTAACCCCCCCCCCTCCCCCCACCCCCTGTTCTCCATTTTTAACAAACGGGGTAACTCAGGAATAATTCAGAATTCGGAATACCCCCCCCCCCCAAAACAAAACAAAAAAAACAAAAAAAAGAGGAGTGGGGTGGGGGGGGGGGGGGGGGGGGTAATGGGAGTGGTTGTAAACAAAGTCCCACCACCAGGCCCCCCCCCCCCCCCTCTTGGCAAAAAGCTAGATCCGCCATTGTCTAATGCTTGAAGAACTTGCCATTTGACTATGACATAAACTTAATTATGAAAGAATTGTCATTTATTATATACATATCTTGGTGATATTTCCTCAATTGTTTCACAGGTTGTCACTCAAAACAGCAACACATCAGAATTTGACCTCAACTTATGACCTTCGGCCTTCACATATAACCTTTGACCTTTATGACCCCAAATTTGATGAGTTTATTGACCTGTCATTATATTGTCGTTGAAGCAGCCTGTATGAAATTTGGTCATTTATTTGCTTGTTTGCTTGGATAGATAGTATTCCCTGTTGAATTGGAGCAACGCTTCGCTTTATTATCAATATTTAAATGTATAAAATCAGTATTCCAACCTAGAAAACATGGAATAAAAAAGACATGATACACAGACTTTTAAAAACAAGATGACAAGGGAGGTTTTGAACATTTTATACATTTTTTTTCTGCGCAGTTTAGGGATTGCACTATAGTATTGGTCTACAAGGGGTGTTTCATTCCGATCGTTTTTACTTCATAAAACAACCTCCTGGCATTGCATGCAAAGGGTATACCTTGTGGACATCATAGATAGCTGACAAAGTGATTATAAGGGGAGGCAGTCGGGATTTTGCACTTACTTGAGATCACCATCGTGGATGTGGGGGTGGTTGTGGGTGTAGGGGTGGTTGTAGGAGTGGTTGTAGGAGTGGTTGTAGGTATGGTTGTGGTCGTGGTGGATTCCGGTTCGGGTGTGGTTGCGACTGTGGTGCAATCAATCATGGGAAAGTTTGAAGAATAAGTACGAAAAAGCTTTAAGACGAAGAAAGGTAAAACGAGAAGAAAAAAATGGGCCGCGGAGCTAGGAGGGTTGTTTTTTTTTCTCTCTTTCACCTTTTTTGGTATCTTTGTCTCCTACTCCTCCTCTTTGTCCTCCTTCTTCTACTTTCTTTTGGACTAAACCTCAAAGGCTTGTTATTGTTTTTTTAGTTAAATGACTTAAATCAAACTTGAAATTCTGGTGCATCATATCTATAATTCTGGTATTGCACCTACATTTATTTATTTATGTGTTCACTTTCTAAGCAGGGTGTTAGAAAGATGACGGTCACCTTAACAATCATACGAGGAAAGTATTGTGTATTTTCGGTATAGGGAAGACAATCCTTAATGAAAATATTCCTGCTACGTCTTTGCTGTTTACTTTACATTTGCAAAAAGAATTAATTCAATTTAGATTTAAAAACACGCATTGCTTTCAGAATAACTTATCTAATAACAATTAGAATACATTAACAACTGTCCACTTATGTCCCCATCAGATTTCTGCTCTGATCAGTGACCGAACCCTTTATAGCTTATGTCTTTAAATGAAGAAAGCGCCCCTCCCCCTTCCCGTACTCATAGGACCTCATGAGTGAAAGTGATTTTAATGTACAACAATTTATTTCCACTTATCAATCTAATAAGCGAGTTCGTAGTTGCAATATGCGCATGAGCAGATTATTGCTGGTACGAACAACCTCAAGTCAATGGTACAACTCACTGAGTAAAATGAAAATTGATTTATAGTCGACCATGTTTCTATTAATTATCATGCAGATATGACAACATTTATTCAGCTTTGAAAGGTAGTAAAAGAACATTCCACCATGTGCACCTATTTGTATTTTTGTTCGGGGCACATTGTAAAATGTATTTACACCCATCATCAATACAGCTTAATGAACATATCCTAGTCTACGGTGTAGTACTATTCATTCAGTGGTTTGTCCGACCATGGTACAACTACGAACTGGTATAATGCCTGTGAATTGACACAAAGATCCCATTTCTCCCAGATTATCCCCCTTGGTAAAGTTTGTAATCAACTTATGACCTTCGGCCTTCACATATAACCTTTGACCTTTATGACCCCAAATTTGATGAGTTTATTGACCTGTCATTATATTGTCGTTGAAGCAGCCTGTATGAAATTTGGTCATTTATTTGCTTGTTTGCTTGGATAGATAGTATTCCCTGTTGAATTGGAGCAACGCTTCGCTTTATTATCAATATTTAAATGTTTAAAATCAGTATTCCAACCTAGAAAACATGGAATAAAAAAGACATGATACACAGACTTTTAAAAACAAGATGACAAGGGAGGTTTTGAACATTTTATACATTTTTTTTCTGCGCAGTTTAGGGATTGCACTATAGTATTGGTCTACAAGGGGTGTTTCATTCCGATCGTTTTTACTTCATAAAACAACCTCCTGGCATTGCATGCAAAGGGTATACCTTGTGGACATCATAGATAGCTGACAAAGTGATTATAAGGGGAGGCAGTCGGGATTTTGCACTTACTTGAGATCACCATCGTGGATGTGGGGGTGGTTGTGGGTGTAGGGGTGGTTGTAGGAGTGGTTGTAGGAGTGGTTGTAGGTATGGTTGTGGTCGTGGTGGATTCCGGTTCGGGTGTGGTTGCGACTGTGGTGCAATCAATCATGGGAAAGTTTGAAGAATAAGTACGAAAAAGCTTTAAGACGAAGAAAGGTAAAACGAGAAGAAAAAAATGGGCCGCGGAGCTAGGAGGGTTGTTTTTTTTTTCTCTCTTTCACCTTTTTTGGTATCTTTGTCTCCTACTCCTCCTCTTTGTCCTCCTTCTTCTACTTTCTTTTGGACTAAACCTCAAAGGCTTGTTATTGTTTTTTTTAGTTAAATGACTTAAATCAAACTTGAAATTCTGGTGCATCATATCTATAATTCTGGTATTGCACCTACATTTATTTATTTATGTGTTCACTTTCTAAGCAGGGCGTTAGAAAGATGACGGTCACCTTAACAATCATACGAGGAAAGTATTGTGTATTTTCGGTATAGGGAAGACAATCCTTAATGAAAATATTCCTGCTACGTCTTTGCTGTTTACTTTACATTTGCAAAAAGAATTAATTCAATTTAGATTTAAAAACACGCATTGCTTTCAGAATAACTTATCTAATAACAATTAGAATACATTAACAACTGTCCACTTATGTCCCCATCAGATTTCTGCTCTGATCAGTGACCGAACCCTTTATAGCTTATGTCTTTAAATGAAGAAAGCGCCCCTCCCCCTTCCCGTACTCATAGGACCTCATGAGTGAAAGTGATTTTAATGTACAACAATTTATTTCCACTTATCAATCTAATAAGCGAGTTCGTAGTTGCAATATGCGCATGAGCAGATTATTGCTGGTACGAACGACCTCAAGTCAATGGTACAACTCACTGAGTAAAATGAAAATTAATTTATAGTCGACCATGTTTCTATTAATTATCATGCAGATCTGACAACAGTTATTCAGTTTTGAAAGGTAGTAAAAGAACATTCCACCATGTGCACCTATTTGTATTTTTGTTCGGGGCACATTGTAAAATGTATTTACACCCATCATCAATACAGCTTAATGAACATATCCTAGTACGGTGTAGTACTATTCATTCAGTGGTTTGTCCGACCATGGTGCAACTACGAACTGGTATAATGCCTGTAAATTGACACAAAGATTACATTTCTCCCAGATTATCCCCCTTGGTAAATTTTGTAATGCTTTCCTTACATTTTATGCAACTTACAACTAGAGCAATCTTACTGCCATGCAGTCGATAGATATGGCTATGCTTTTTGTCAGTTACATCTGATTTGCATTAATAATCTACGATCGATGCTCAGAAAACGTTAGGTTGATATTAGACCTTTAAAATCCTTATTTCCAAGTCCATTCACCTTTTAACCTCTGGGGAATTTAACCTCTTATACTAGCAATCTATCCCCATGTAGTCACCCATCTCTGTGCCTGATTTGGTTGGAATTGGATCATTGTATTTCAAGTTATTGGGACAATTAGAACATACAGTTCATTGACCTTTGACCTCTGAATGATATGACCTCACGTCTCTTTAATCTATCTCCTCGTAGTAATCCACCGTTGTACCACATCATGTTGACCTCTAAACAATTTGACCTTTCACCTCACCAGTTGACCATCGTACTGTATTACATCTTTTCATCAAGTGTAGTTGACATTTGATGTTTTAATTTCTTGATATTTGAAGAAAAATTGTATTTTGTTCAATTTTGACCGTGTTTTAAAAAAATAAAACCAATTACTTTTGACCTTTTAGAGATCTTCCAAATAGTGTCATTTGTTCACCCCCATGTTGTAATCTACCTTGGTGCCATGTGTGGTAGGACCTGGATCATTGGATTTGTATGCAATGTGGGAAAATATCAATGTTGAAAAAAAAACTTTTGCAAAATTTATTGACCTTTAACCTTTCACATCTGTTCAATTTGACCCCAGTTTTACTCTGATCATTACTTTCATAAAATACATACAGGTACCAACTTTGAAACAAACATGTTCAATAGTTCTGGCAATTGGCAATTTTCTTTACCTTTGACCTCTGTCTCATTTGTCCCCAATTTTACACGAATAATAAGTCATTTCCATATACCCATATCAAATTTGAAGCAAATCAATAGAATGATTCTCTAAATGTAATGTTCCTCTGAATATTTATTTATGTACATCTGATTTTATGGATGTGAATAAATGAAATAAAATAAATGACATGGTGCGTGAACGGATTTGGGACGGTAGGACGACCCTTCGTGGCGGAGGGATAACAAACAATGCATATCTATGCACCATCATTTAATACAAATTCAACACCACTTTATTGGCCAGTACATGCTTCTTGTGGATTCATCCCTACCCCCCCCCCCTAAACACACACACACACACACACACACACACACACGCCACCACCACCACCACCTCCGTATTTCTTTTCACGCCCCAACAAACCAACACCCATTACTTTCAACTTCATACTGTCATGACTGTACCTTCGCAAGTTGGCAATGGAAACGTTCCATTCTGCTCCATGCAAACCACCGATCCAGGAGGAAGGTAGGACGGCTGTGTGGGGTTATTCCGTAATGTGTAGCCTTCACTGCAGAGGTAGGAACATGTCTCGTTTAGAAGCACAGTTTGTCCGGATGAACAGTTTGGTGATAGCGCCGACAGGTTGGGTGTAGAGTCTGGAATTGTGCATCTCATAACTGCAGCCATTTCATAGAAAATCCAAATACGATAATTGAATGTATTATCTTGTTAATCTCTCATCTTGGCTTGATTTCATCTTAGTCTGAAATCTTTATATCAGTATTTTTATCATTTTTATCATAGGCCTAGTCATTACCAACACCACCACTATGACGTAATTGGCAACCTCAACGTTGTGTCATTGTTAGTTTTAAGCACATTTTCAAAGATTAATATACACGCAACTCAGATTTTGGATAGGTCACGGATTGTATATTTGTTATTTGAAAGAGAATCTTTACTAGACAGATCTCTGCAAAGTGTTTGCTAACGTATTTCGCATTTACCAAACGAAATAAGTCAAGTCAAATTTGAATACACGTATTGCCGATATAAACAGTTTTTTATTAAAACATAGCAAGGCAAGGAAAGCTTTTCTTATCAGAGGCCGCTTAATTGAATCTGTCTTGAAAATCAGAACGCGGCAATTCCTCCTGTTTTTCCTTTTAGAATTCCAAGAAACACACGTGGATAAAAATTCCCTGGTACCCTCGACAGTTGGCAATTGGAACGTTCCATCCTTTTAAATGCATGTTGTGTCTGAAAAAGTCTGTTTCCATTGATCAATTTGATGAAATGTGAAGTGATGCAAATATCATATTTCTATGAATATTTATGCTCAATCATTTCACACATATTTGACACCATTTGATTGGTACATACTTTTGGGGGTTTTATTCGTCCCTGCACCCCCTCCCTCTCTCCCGTCAACTTGTTCTCTTCAAGGCTCTGACAAACCAACAAGCACGACTTTTTACTTCCCACTGTACCTTCGCAAGTTGGCAATGGAAACGTTCCATCCTGATCCATACACACCACCGATCCAGGAGGAAGATAGGACGGCTGTGTGGGGTTATTCCGTAATGTGTAGCCTTCCCTGCAGAGGTAGGAACATGTCTGGTTGAAGAGCACAGTTCGTCCGGATAAACACTCCAGCGTTATCGTGAACAGGTTGGATGTAAATTCCGGAATTGTGCATATAATACCTGCATCGACAAACAAATGCAAAAAGAAGAGAATGCTCGAAAAAAACAAACATATATGACAAACCTTACGATGATACAAGTGAGTCACCTACGGTAACAATGATGTTTTCCAAATTGTCATTGTTTCAAGTGACCATGCACATTTACCATTGATACTATACAACTCAACTTGACATTCAAGAGCCACTCAACTATCAGATAAACTGAGGGACGTACATAATATGTACATCGTTCTTTTCCGATCTGTCCAGAAAGCCCGAATGTCATTTTAAAGGGATAGTTCACCCTGAAAATAAGTAAAAGCAGATATATGACTAAAAAAACATGTTAGTGAAGAAGGTTTGACGAAAATCCGTCAAAGGATAAGAATTATCTTTTGAAATATCAACTGACGCACGTGCAAGGTGCTCTCCTGTATGTTGTGTACAAAACAATTTCATAAATTGATCTTTCTCTGTTTTTGAGAACGGATTTTTTCCCTGTTTAGGTATGTGTGTAAAAACGTATTTATAGTGATGTAACAAATGCACGGGTAAAAAGATGCATATCTTTTTGAGAAAGAAAATGCACATTTTCGAACATTTATTTTTTACAACCTTGAAGCCATGACATCACCTCGCGTGATCGTAAACAAAGGACCACAACTGCACAAGAACATTAAGGCCTCCACGTGGTACTACTTCAGAGCCTCAAGATCAATGTCACCGTGATACTAATAAATATGCCTCAACATCATTGTACATGTGTATGTCAATTATGCCATGCAGTTCTGTTAGCTGGAGGCCCCACCAAAACATATCGTAACTGTAATTTTTTTTTATTGATTTATTGATCGCAACCTGTTGTAATCTATTGCAAATCTTGTTTGTGATTCCGGCCCCTGACATGCAAAGAGTATGCATTGGGAACATTACAGACGGCCGCCTTAATCTAACTGGAGGGTTTCACAATTTTGTACTTACTTGTGGGTGTGGGTGGGTTGGTTGACGGCTCTTGTGTGGATGCGTCGGGTGCACATTCAGGAGGAAAGATGGAAAATGAGTACGACATTTCACAGGCTGAAAAAAAGGAAAGAAAGAGAGCCAACATTTTCAAAAGGAACGTATAACACTGTATGACAGTAAGACAGCTAAAAGACGCGCGCTAAACTTAGCACACAAAAAAGTAAGCCCCCCCCCCCCCCCCCCCCCTAAGCAAAATAGCATAACTTTTTATCGAAGAGGTTTTAGGTATAATAATGTGGCAGGATTCTTTCTTAACATATTGACTAACTTATGTGTGAAAATCACATTAATCCAATTAGTCATTCATGAGTGGGCAAATCTTAAAAGCAGAAATTTCAAGGGTAATTGTTCATGTTCACTGTTTAACAATACATTTTGGCATTTCTTGTGCGATTTTTAAAGCGTTTTCACTCAACCATGAAACGAAAATGACTTCTTATGTTTACATAACAGGTCGTGTTACATATTTGTCAAAATATCAAGATTTTTATTTTTACCAAAACAAAGGGTTTTTAAAAGTTTCAAACTGAAGAGGGATGAGAAATTGTAAACCGGTGCTCACTCAACCAGAACAATGGGTTAAGTGTCGGGATAGGTGTTAGTACTTGAACGAGAGAAGGATCTCTAGTACGAGAGAAGGATGATAAACATTGAAAGGACATAAATTATGAACTAGAAGTGGAATTCATAAAAAAACAAATCTCAAAATTACCCTTGTGACTTTTGAAAAGTGACACTTTTTGCCTTTGAAATATGCCCACTCATGCATGACTGATTGGATTAATGTGATTATCACACATAACACATAAGTTAACCAATAAGTCAAGAAACAATCCTGCTAAATCATTTTACCCAAAACCTCTTCGATAAAAAGTTATGATATTTTGCTTGGGGGGGGGGGGTGCTTTTTGTTGTGTTTAGTTGGCTATCTATTGTGTGTGTGTCATCTGCAACTCCTTCTCCTCCTCTTCTTAGGCCTTCTTCATATTCTTCTTCTGTCTTTTCGACTCCACCACAAATTCTTGAAAGTATGAGAATACGTTTAAGTTGATCCTATTGTGTTGCTGTGGTTATTACAAACGCACGCCATGAACCGGGATAATAGTTTTAAAGGATATCTCATAAATCGGATGACATCCAGTATCCAACATCAATTTCCGGTTTCCGACCCATAACGTATTGACCAAAAAAAAAACAGTCAGTACTGTCTCACGCAGTGGAGCGTGGACATTTGTTATGCTACATTTGTGATAACAAGTGTCACTCTACCCTGCAGACTGCATGGAAGGTGGACTCATTTTGCCCCGTTCCGAATCTTCGTGTGCTGCATGACTATGATACTACATTTAATAGTCTTTTAAACCGCCATGAATCAAATCAAATAAATTTTATTCAAATATTCTTGAGATATGAACAATAATAATCTCAACGAACGCAGAAGGTAATTTGCATGTATATACGATCTTAACATAAATGAATAACACTCCATCTATCTTAATATATAAAAAAATAACATATCCTATTGAACATCCAGGTGGGGCGTGACAAACCTGGGATCCGCTTTATAAAACTTACCAATGGGAAAAGCAGCTGCCAATCACCTTCACAACCACAGTCATAGTCGTGGCAATCTAAAATCTCTGATGTGATAGCGTGATGTTCATTTTACTCCAGGGCCCCGTTGCATAAAACTGACCATTAACGGAAACCTTCATCATTGGTAACTACCATGGTAATATACCATAGTTACCATCAATGGTAAATGTTATGCAACAGGGTCCTGGTCCAACGTGCAACCATGTTTATATAGGGTCCATGGTGCAACACTCTACATGGAATATGCTTGTACTTACGATCTGCACTGGGTGGTGTCTCTGAGCAGCTTGAGGAAGGATCTGTCCCGGGGAACAAAACAAAACAAAAAGCTTGTATAAATAGAATAAGGTTTGGAGGTTCGACCTAAGTCCTTGGTTCGAACGTTCGACTAGATATAATACGTTTTCCCGAACATAAGTGTAGGCCTACCTTATAAATTGTGATCATGGCAGAAGCTTCGAAAAACAAAATCATCACTCTGTATGATTCCAGGCAATAAACCAGCTTCATGGAATTGTATTTCAGAAGAAAGAGGCAAACATATATCATCACAATGTTCATATAAACTTCGGTCGTTCCCACTTCCCGCACAGTAGTATTTATACAGTTAGTCTGCTCATCACTGTGGTTGTTAACTCACAGAACAAAAACTGTTCAATGATAAAGTGCGTCCCATTAACATGAAGAAATTACCACCGTTGTAAATCAATAGTTCAAATTAAGTTACGCCACTGGACATGTTTTGGCGTTTTAATACAGCGTATTCATATCCTTTTCTTGCCAGGGTCGTATTCATAACGTGTTCTCTTCCGCTTAGAAACACCCTCATGGTCGTTTTAAGTTGAAACGTACACAAAACTATATGTGCATTATTTTTGGTAATTTTAGGCAAAATACACTTACCCGCCCTAATTTTTGTGTGTTATCAAATGTTCGGTCGCGTTTCGAAACCCTCATTTCTTTCTAGGAAGCTTTACAGCTGGTGTGTACCTCGGCCAACAAACACTGAGCCCGTCTGGCCAGTGAGACCTACCCCGCCTATAATGGTTCCTACTCGTTATTCCTAGGGTTCGAATACTCCGAATTTCTGGTCATTTTTCAGACAAACAAACCCCCAGAATAACGGACCAAATGAGGAACAAAACTTTGGATTAAAATATGCAACAAATGCTGGATAAACGAACCCAATTGATGTTTCATTTGTGGCTTAACGAGCCTCCATGTAAACGAAATGTGGGTGTTCGGAAAACCGAGCCTTCGGCATGTCGGGATCATGTTCATTACCCCTTGAAACACTCTAATCGTTTTACCATAACACCGGACGTAAGCAGCGCGGCGGCACAGTGCTTCGGGATCATGCTTGCAGAATCGGATGTCCGTTTCCTGCCCGGAGCATGTTACGTTCAACATCGTCTCGGCGATCGTGCCATCCGCCGGGCTCGGAGAATCAAACTTCATGGAGTAGAGATAGCCCAACATTTGACATACAATATCCGACTCTGCTCGCCCCCAGTGGTGATCGGCGCAGATGTGTCGCCACACGCCATTCCTGTAGACCCGCACCGGTACTGTGCCACAAGACCCGTCCATGTACACTACAGTAACAACAACACATCGCGTCAGTATATCATTAAATGGAATGGGAAGACAAACAAAAATACATTCAAAAGGTGATCGTGAGCAATCTTCTTGCCAATGGCCGTAAATTCATGTATTGTCCATTTTACCATTGCTGAAAGCTATTTGCTTTTAAATGATCATCATTTGGAGTAATTAGTGATTAAATCACAAATCGTAAAAATATTCGGCCCGAACATTTGTATTTCTTCCCAGTACTGTATTTCCATTTAAAGGTAGGTTAGGCCTTTTGCAGGTCAAACATATCTCCCGAAATGGAAGGATTGGTATCAAAATGACGTCATCAAAATAATATCCTGCAATTTAAGAAAACGGGTCTCATCGTATGTGGATTGGTCGATATTAATGATAATAACAATGATAAGGTTCTACATGGTTCTTGAAATAACCATTGTGGCTTCTGTAAGACTATTTGGAGAGACTTTATTTTTTTCTTAAAGGACCTTCAACGGACAGCTGCAGATCCACAGTTGTGGCCCCATTTTACTTCAAGAGTATAAAAAAATAACATTCCCTCTTTCAGAATTGATGTGTAATTATGAATCTCGAATATGCAGATATTTATCAAATTCTGTAAAATAGCACATGAATCTCAAGAACAATATGTGGCCCTGTAATTGCATAAAAAATGTACTTCTTTGCTGTTCGCCACTCAGGTTGAGCTATTTTTTTTTTAAAAGAAAACAATAGAGAAACCTATCGTGAACCTGACAAGAAATGCCATGTAGGACATCAAACAAACCTAATCGACTTGCTTAGATTGTGATGTTCCAACTTGGCCAGACAGACACTATTCATTTATATTTAAAGACGACCTGATTAAAAGTCAATACGAATTTTGTGATCAATATGATTTTACTTTTATTGTTTTTGTTTTGCTTAGGGAAGTCCTTCAATATAATTCTTTCATCAAACGCGGGTGCGTCTCTCACGTCTACCTTATACATCAGCGCAACGTGTGTAACCACCTTATTACAGACACTAGGCATAAAGATTATGAGAGGGGGATATTTTGTCATTATCAATTCACCCCATTCTTTAAAATGTAACATTCTTTTAACTTGAAGATCGAGGCAGGCCTCACTGGTATATTTATAGATGGAGGCGGTTATTATTGGTTATGACTTCAGACTTACCAGCTGGTTCACACTGCACACCCAGCGGCCTATTTGAGAGACACGTGCCTGGAGTCCCCTGCGTTACGTTACAAGAATTCAACGTTTTTACGTCCTGCGCGCACACCGGAATGCTGTAAGGAGTTGTGGCAGTCAATGGTTGTACGATTCTGGCCGTAGTGGACACGCCCGGGTAGTCGAGCGCTGAGCATGTCAAGTTGGCGATGGCCCCACCCGCCGAGTCGTCATCACAAACGGGGTTCCACCCAGCCGATGACGAGTAGAGCTCGACCTGGCCGGCATTCCTGGGATCTGAGGGGTCACTCGAATTCACGAGGCGAACTGGTATGTATCGTGGTGGGTGAAAAGGTAAGAATATAATAATGTGCAATGTGAGGTAGCTAGGTGATCATTAGGCCTTCTGATAGTTAACAACGATCTTAATTAGACAGGTTATCATCACGTTCTAATTACTATGATGGCCAAAAGAATAAGAACCCCCATCAGCTCCATACACACGCACACTCATACACACACACAAACACAAACGCACACACATACGCGCACACACACACATACACATACACACACGCGCGCGCATACAACTAGAAGTCCAATGCAGTACATTTCATCCATTAAGAAAGATACAAAATGACCGTGTCTCAAATGTTCTGTTTTCAGCTTTATCTTCCGGTATCTAAACCAACATAAATTGGCTGAAATGGAGATACATAGAAGGAGAGGGTGATGAGGAAAATGTTTCAGGGCGAATCACCAGAATGTAGGCTCCTCCGATGATATCATCATTATCATACATCATTATAGAACCTATATTCTTTTGTTATTTGCTTGCCCAACAAAGCAACACGTGTCATGTTGTGTCCTATTGAAACCGAGTTGGTCAAACTCTGTTTGTAGATGGCTGTGTTTGACGCGTGAAATGGTGATCTGGGAACTTCCGGTTATATTAGTACGTCAGCGCAAACGATCGCAGTATCATTGACACCTTTGTGGTAACCCACTTTCCCGCAGAAACGTGTCCTTTATTTACTGCTATACTGTATATAGGATGGAGAGCTTGTATGAGATGTGTCAAATTATGAAAGTAGAACTGAGAAGTTTTGACAGGAGGATGTCCTTGCACCGGCGCAAAGCAATGTGTCCTGGACTACAAGACGGGAAGTATACAGGTCAACAAATCCGACTAAAACGATGATAGCGCCGCGTACGTTAATACTTGAAAGTTATTTGCGATATCGATAATAATTCATATACGAGAAATGATGATATTTGTGTATATTCTTGGTGCAACGGGATATGAAAATATGGCCTGCATGTACTAGCTTGCCCACCCGAATAAACTACAAACCATCAGTTTAAATAGTACCTTGCGTTCGTATTCCGTTGCACCTAGCTTTTCATCCCGTCTGTTGTTGTTTCTTCTCCATGTTATCCTATTTTCATTATGTTATGTTAAAATAAAATAAATCTAATCATGTATCACGATAATTTCTTTTTGTTTTGTCTGTTTGCTTGTTGTTGCTGTTAAAGAAAAAAATCACTGTCAAGCGAAATGTTGAAGTTTTGCACATGTACTATATATTACATAATTTCTATTTATTTCCATTCGGGGGTCCAATATACACAAGCATTGCTTCTTTTTGGACCCCTCCACAAAAATTCTACAAATTAATAGTGCTTATTATTTCTTGTTTTGTTATAATTGTATTTGAACTTTACGCATGTATTTTGTTTGTTTGTCTTGTTTGTTTTTGTGGAAAATAAAGATGAATCTTGAATCATGAATCATGAGTCTCGTTCAACTTCTCCTTTCTCCTCTATTTGTAGTCAATGAGATTTTCAATTTGAGCAAATTCTGATCTAAAATGAATGAACTCAGAACACAACAATGACCGCTATGCATCACACATGTCAACCTACAACATAATATCTGCAAGAAGCATCGCGCATTCTTAATAACACTGTGATGGTAATTGCTAGTGGGTTGACAAGTATGATACACAATAGTCACTTTTTTTGTTCTGAATTGATTAAATATTTCAATATTAAGTATTTCAGTGTTTTTTCCAGAAACTCATATCAATGTTCATGTTCACTGCACATTATGTTTTGTGAAAATAAATTGAATCTTGAATCTTCCATCGTTTTTAATCGACCAGCTATAGGAGTGAGTCTGGAACTAGATATACCAGTACCTACTATACCTCCCGGCAACGCTGGTCTTATCTTGCAGACTTAAAGGCAGTGTCTGTTATGGTTTTTTGTCCGCAGACTACTGGGTAAGTACGACGATACGTAGCCATGACAACCGTATACGAGACTTAACTCACCTATGTTACTGGTGCATACTACACCGGCAACCGCCGTCCTCCCACAGTCAGTCGTCCAGAATCCCGCGTGCCTGCACTGACCAATGTTCGTCTCCGTTCCCCGGCAGTTGACGTCATCCATCAGAATGTTGTACTCGGTGGCGCTGCCATCAGTGGTTCCGAAGAGGCCTCGAGTCACGGCCGACTCCGCACCGGTGAAGCCAAGCATACGACACACGACCTCGGCTTCAGATATGTCCCAGATGTCATCGCACACCAGTCCCTTGAGCGCGCCGTATTGGAGCAGGACGCTGCCTTCGGCTGCGTTGTTCCCGCCTATGAGTTCCGCCACTAACCCTGGAGATGAAACGAAACAAATTGTATTATGATGAAGCGAATTATAAGAAGTACAATGAATCTGCTTTGATTAAAGGCCTGATGGTACTCCATGTAATTTAAACATCCTTGGTGTAACACACAAACCCCCAAATAGGACTTAATACGCACAAGCTCACCGCCGCTCATCATGCAAATTTATGCAAGAAAAGAATCTATTGACCGCAATTTATGAGAAACCTACCATGAACCTCTAGTGGGAAATAATTCCCAGCTAGACAGTAAACGGCGTGCTCTGCTCCATTTTTGTACTTCAAATTGATTTTCAATAAGAAAAATAGTTTCTCTCCGGAGGACGTTTGAGCCATTTTCGACAGCTAGGCTATGCATAGCCTAACAGACATTCAACCGTTCTTCCCTGTCGGCACCGGCGATCATCGGCATCCACGGAGCGGCACGACTCACCGCTGCTCATTTTTTGTCGTCACCGGCGATCGTCGTCATCCACGGAGCGGCACAACTCACCGCTGCTCATTCTTCTTCATTCGTCTCCGACGTCGCCGGCGTTGTAAGCTGCTGCCGCCATCATCATGCGATCGCGAGCATTCTTATTTTTAATATTGATCCGTGATTCCGATTATTCATCAGCTCATTCTCGTTATCGTATGACCATACATCCTGCGTGATGTGATCTTAATTTATAAATCATATCACAAGAAACCAGCTACATTGAGTGTGATTGTCATGTCTGTGCCTTTTTCCACTAGAATAAAAAAAAAGGTAATTTGATTGTTTGAATATAAACACCAGCCAAAAAAAATCATTTCAAATAAACACACTGTTAACCTCAAATGCATCAAATTACTGAACTGATAAGACGACATGTTAGGTAGGAATGTCGTTTTGATTGGACGATCGATATCTTTAGTCGGGTCAGAAGGTACCGTTTCATTTAATTTAATTTAATTTCACTTATTTACTTCCCCTCCTGAAAAGAAACATACATTAACTGACATGGTGGCGGAGTCGTTAAGAAAGTTGAGAAAACTTGTGTGAAAATGACACCGTTTACAAAAACAATGTACAATACATTACAATACAGCGTAAGGAAAACAAGATACAGCACAAACGACATTAAAAAGGATAAAACGAAAACAATGTATTAAGGGAAAATTTAAATGGAGATTAATGTATTACATAGCTGTTGTTTAAACACACGTCTGGATTGGCATAATGTAACACTCTCTTTAATGGGTGTTGGAAGGCTATTCCAAATTTGATGACCATAACAAAAAAAAATGACGTCTATGTTATTGCAGTGCGATGTAAAGGTATACGAATATTTTCAGAAATTCTTGTTTTATGATTGTGTATTGCACGATTCTTGATCAAAATAATCATAGAATGTATTTAGTAAATATTAATTGCAGAAGTTGAACATAAAAACACCAGTCTCTAAACATGCTAAAGATATACCATCTTGAATAGGTAAAACGTGTGTTTTAAAATACAAAGCTAAGCTAAATATGGCGAAGAGGTAATCTCACGGATTGCACGTTTTGGGAGTTTCGCGATTTGTTTTCTCCGTACCGTTAACACGTCACATGGGTTTATTTTAACCGTAGTAGAGACAATGTTCCACAGCGCACAATGGGCGCACGCACACTCGCGTTACTCGCGACACATAGACATAATGCACGCACATATTGCACACAAATTATACACGTGCATAAAAGCTCCAGGTTATTTTACTGCATGTAGCCTACATAGAGAAGGAGCATGGAGGGGTGACGAGAAGGAAGAGAGAAAGAGAGACAGAGAGAGAGAGAGAGAGAGAGAGAGAGAGAGAGAGCAAAGGGGGAGGGAGGGTAGACTGTGGCATGCCTTTAAAGAGATAGTTCACCCTGAAGATTCCCGAAATTTGGTTTATATTAAGCACTGTTCCGCGTGTTTATTAACCATCAATAATGCTTGTATGGGTCTATTTTTTAACAACCCCCCCGGTTCAAAATATGAGACTGCTGCGTATAATGCACTCGACATCATGAATAAGATTGAAGTGTCATTATGTTAAAGTGATTTTAATTTCAATTATGTTCTACGAAATCATTCGGATAAACGAAGTTCTCCGTGACAATGAGAAAAGCACTGTATTTCCTCTCATTATCTATGTTAATGCACGTTTTGTAAGTATGTGTGTGTGTGTGTATGTGTGTGTGTTTGTGCGTGTGTGTGTGTGTATGTGAGTGTGCGTATGTGTATGCGTGTGTGTATGGGTGTGCGTGTGTGTGCGTGTTTATACGTCAAATCCAGGCAAAAATCATCCAGAGAATCGGCGGCATTGAACATCGAGATTAAAGAGAATATCTTTGTAAAGAATTCTTGTGTGACTAGAAGGAGAGTACAATGAATCTGCATTAATCACACGGCTGGTGGATATCCATATACTGAACATCCTTGTTTTAACCCATTTGTATTCCTTTTAGCCCTTTGTGTGCCAGCCAGACAAACGGTTGCTCCCTGTGATTTGTGTTTAATAATGGTGACATTACTCCACAAGTGGCAAGCTAAGGGTTAAGGTACAAATGTTTCGTATCAGTGGAAAACTGAGACCACGTAGATGTCATGTATGGCTACACATTTTTTTTCTGTAGTTTTATTCATGAAAAAATAACTGTTTCGTACAAAATGGGTTAAAAAATGAAAAAAAAATACTTTTTTTTTTTGCTTCATTGTATGATTTTCACGCCTTTGAAGTGCTTTAATCATGATAATTACCCTCTAAAACAAATTGCTATGCCTTAATTGACTTGAATAGTTAGTTCATTTGTCTAAACATGATATCTACTCTGAGAGTTATGTCGTTAAACAATTCATGTAACATTGTTCAGACACAGACGAACGCAAACTCAAACACGCACACAAACACAAACACACAGACACACATAAAGACACATACAGCCATATTGTTCCTAGACGGCCAGAAAAAGTGCATGTAAAGCCATTGCTTAACTAACCGTTTTTATATACATCAATCAATAAAAACATATATTTCTTTGCATCATTATTATTGAATCTACTCTGGTGCTTTGTATACGGTTCTGCATGCTAAACACCTTACATTGAAAAAAGAAAAATGCACCTTCACATACGGTGGTTGTATGCATGGAAATGCAATATACTTGGCAATTAACTTGCCAAGGCAGAATTAGAACGTGCCATTCATTCTTATAAGCGTTGTTTTCATCCCTGAAATGAGCGGTACTGTCATTTTCGACGTGTTCATGGCCTACCAAGACATCCTCTAAAACCACACTGCGGTAAATGATATTTGGCCAGGATGAAAAGAGGAAGTCGAGCTGGATGTCAATCATATCACTAAACCTGCTGCCAAAGAATCCTTCCTTAAAGGCAAAGTACAAATTGAAGTTACATTGTTAATCATAACAGAAACACGAAAGCTATAGTGTGGGTTTCACGAGAATCCGCAAAAAAGAGGAAGTTACGATTATTTTAAGTCTTAATTATGTGACGTCACGTGCGAAGTTTCTCCCGTAAATTGCTATTTTTCTGGTTCTTGAAGAAGGAATAAATATTTTTCAAACGATGTATTTATACAAACATGTGTCTAATGACCAGTAAAATATAAAAAAAAAAAACTCAAAAAAGTTTTGTCAGGTTTGAGGGGTCATATCTTTGGTTGATGCATTATCGTACATATATGTGGTATCATAAGACAGCTTGACTATTTACCTTTACAATGATGCATCGTTGGTAATGCTTGCGTAATCATGAAATGCGCATGAAACAATGCATTTTCCAACATTTCATTTGTGACTTTTCCCTAAATTCGGAAACACTGCACATTCCATAATTTCATAACAGGAGCGAAAAACAACCCAAGCCTGCTAATGATACCCTCCCGATAGTATCTCCCGATCTCCCGATAGCTGAGTATCCCGTGACAACTTAAAATCAGGGTGGGCTTCCCTTTAAATCTATATCGTCGAACTGGACAGATGTTTGGTGTATGATTGATAAAATCAAAGTGAATAAGGAACAAAGACATTATGTTTTTATCATACACGGTGATCACCTCAGTTTGTCAACTGCTTTGTTGGGAATCCCTGAATGATTATTTATTTTACATACTTCCTCATGGATTTTGGCAAAGCAGCGTGTCGCCTTTACTTTTGCAGTTCAATCGTTTCTATTTTTAATTGGTCACTGCCCTTGACAAATATAGATACCAATACCATCACTAACTACGCACGTTGAACTAACGGTATAAGCATGATGATTTTCTTTGTTCCTTGTTTCTGACACAAAAGAGATCAAAGTCACTTTCCATGGTTATAAAAGAGGATATTGTAGAACTAAAGAACGTGTTCGTCTGTTTAGAATAACTATGGCACTCTTGCTATCTAATATAAATCTGATTATACTGATTGTATTTCTAGACGTTTTCAGAAGCGTTTACCCTTTAAACAATCGTATGCTCGTATTAGGATCACATGTAAATGATCAATCGCAGCTAAACTTGGAGATCGTGAAGCATCTACTATTATAGCATGCAAAGTTTGGAGGAAAACGACGATCAGACCGAAAGTGTCGAGGCCCGAGTTTGATGGTGGATGGGATAAGAAAGACCTGATTAACTCGCTGCGTCCTAGGCAAACATTGTTGCAAAAGCATTACACACTTCTCCTCTACTCCTCAGCTTTTCACTCCTTCTGGTTTACAGTCCTTTTAAGTACTACACTCATTTCGAAAGAATACACTTTTTTTTAAATCTCTTCTTTCTCGCCTTTCCAATTCACCTCCAATTCTTTTCACTTGTTCTCACTTAGTCCGTCCAGGACTTTACACATGGTGAACCGTAACCCTCTCCCGCGATTACTCATACCACCGTGCAAACCTTCAAATATCATCTCATTACACACTAATTATGATAACACAGTCTGCATGGAACAGGAGGAATAAGTGGAGCTCTTTCAATAACATATATATTGTGTAAGATGAACATTATCCATATCTGGCATTCTTGGAAGGGACTTGTCATATTTGGGGGTAACTAAGTGAGGTATTTTCCCCCCAATCGATCAAGTTTGCACAACAACAGGAAGCCGATTCCGGAAAGCGGATATAACAACATTTAAATGGGCTATCTAATATGTTCACTCTTCCTGGTTCATGTTGTAATGGACATTTTCAATACACAAGTATGTTCTGGGCACCTCCCCCCCCCCCCCCCCCTTTCATTCGTTGTCTCCCCCGCCCATACGAACAGGTGTCTGTAGTGATGCACATGAGGTTTACAATGTTTACAATCAAACGTGTCAATATGAGTTTATTCTCCCAGGCACTGTTTTATAAATATTAAGCAAAAGGTCGAATAACACGGAAAGAAAGATGTCATAGCTAAATCAGGGGTGTGTGAGGAAGGAGAAACAACTCGAGCATAATGTATTCAAACATCTGTATGGATACTAATGCGTGCTAATGAATTTCCAAACCATTCCACAATCACTACAATGCTTTGATGTCCCATGCGTAGCACCGAATCGATTGGCAGGACAAGGTGGCCGTATAACATGTCCTGCTCAAGGAATGGTTGATGTTATTCGTGCCTCAGGGTGTAATGCGATTAATTGACCATTAGGTAAAGAACACAATATTGTTCATTTTTTTTCATACAGCTTCATACAGTTTCATTGCACATGTCTCCCTCACGCCCCTCTAAATATCACACTCTCTCACCCCCCCCCCCCCCTCTCTCTCTCTCTCATTTTCTCTGTCTAAGTATATTTATATGCCTCTCTCGTTATCCTTCTCGATATCCCTTTCCCACTGTCTCTGCCAATTCCAAGGAGCGTAACCCATGTCGTTGATTCCTTTCTTTTTCTTCACCATCTATAATTCAATTTATACAAATTTAAAATTATCAGTCCTAAAAGTAATTATGTTTAGTGCGTATAATTACACTTGTCATTATAATTTTCCATACAGCATTTAGCTAGTATGTATATTTCGGGGCTTTCCTGATTACCTCATCTTTTTATAATTTTGCAATATCCCTTTCATTCTCTGATATCTCTAAATTTTGTTTTTCATTCGGCTGCAATCTTCATTACATGAAATGGAGTCGTTGATGTTACTGTTGATTTTACTGTGTTATATCTTGTCCATTGAATTTCTTTAAAATGTTGATATGTTTTGAATTGATCTGTCAATATTGATCTATATTATGTATTGTAATGTATTTCTATCCGACAGGGCCCTCAGTGACAGCAGTGTTATAATTGAAGAAGCTACCCTGCTTTAATAAAATTTGAAATAAAATAAGTGAAAGAATTAATAACTTCTCCCAAAAAAATATACAATTTTCAAACTTGGAGTGTGTGATTATGAATATTTGTATTACATTTACCATTATAATCATGTTTTTTGTTTATGACGTTCATAAATAATTAGTTTTTTGGACTTAAAATAAAGACTTTGAAGCTCTTCATTTGTGACAAAGACTCCTACTCATGTTGCTCATGATATCAGTACCATAATAGTCATATTGATGGTGAAAGTGGCCTTATACCAAGTAAAACCAAGGTAAAGTTGTCAGTTCTAGAGACTGTGACGTGAAATGTGCATGTCCTATTGTAACATTCAGGTGAACGAAACGCAATATCGTATGATCGTATGTTTAACTGCAAGCCATATCGTGCCAATTTTAAACGTTTTTATCTACAGTATATGGAGAAAAAACACAAACTGACGTCCTCTTCTCCATTAAACCGTGTAGAATTTTAGAATTCAACCCTTTCCTCAACCCGGTTCTATTCCTACAGGTAGTATCAAGATACAGAAATTATGATTTGCGCTGGGCATTTTGGTAGAAGATAAGGACACTGACTCTGAGATATAAAGAGGACATGTGGATCCCACAAGCTTAGGTTAGTGGCGGAATAGCTGAACAAAGAGACAATTAATGGAGATAAAACATTCGAAACCATGTGAATTACCCTAAAAGTAAACGAAACATGTAACATGTATAAAGGGAACAAAAAAAAGGCTGCGTTCGAATGAAAATTAAACATCACGGGATGGACATTGTGGGACCAAGGCGAGGGGGGGGGGGCATCTTTTATCTATAATTAAGTATATTCATAGAGTCCTGTGAAGCAAGGGGAACTCAAAAGCAGTAGGGATAGGCGAATATGTTTCGAATCTACAATTGCCTACCATTCATCGATACTGGGGGTTCGGAAACTGGGGGAAAACAGGAAATCAAATGAAGTGCATGGACACACTACAAAATGATGTGATTACAGATGAAGACCAAGTTTATCGTTAAGACGTGTACTGGGACGTGGTTCTCAAACGACTGTTATGTTGTGTTATGAAAATAAACAACCTTTTCGTAGAAAATCATTTATATAGATACCAGATTCAAATGTATCCAGATTCAGTCAATATCAACTTTCATTGCTTATAAGGAAGATTTGAGGGGGACCAGGTACGAGGGCCACGATTGTGGTTCTCCTCTTGAAAGAGTCGTAACCCGGAGTCGTAATTACTTACACCTATACATACGGGAAAGTTAAGAGGCAGTGATACAACAGAGAACGAGGGAAGATACTGGTACTATGGGAATGTAACTCTCATGAACATCCTCCAGAAGCATAACATACATTTATACCATCTTACAGGAAAATGTAAGCTTGTTTAATGTAATACATATAATCATTATGATGATGTGAGAAAATATGTTAGTAAAATGTTATCTATAATTTTGGTCAAAACGATTTTTCCACGGCAGCCGTATAAAAAATATCCGCTATCGTGGCTCTCCTTGGCAAAATTCAAGAGGGCTCAATATCAAAATTGACGCAGAATATATCAGTTTACATGCTTGCGAAATTTGATGCTTTCAAACAAAAGTAAATAGTTGGGTCCGTATTGAGGGACGTCAGTGCGTGTATGTATAGCGGCACATTGGGGTGTCATGTCTTATACTTCCTAACTTACTGCCTGTATTTCCGTCAAACCAAGGAGGTGTTAGGAAGGAGAAGAAACTCGGGCATAATACATTCAAACATCTGTATGGGTGCTAAAGCGTGTTCATGAATGCCAAAAGCATTCTATAATCATGACAATGCTTTGATGTTTAATGAGCCGTGCCGACATTTTAGCTGTTGTCAACTTGAAAAGAAATTTCTTTAATTGCCCATTTGTCTCTAGAAGCTTTGTTTTTGACAAATTTGTTTGCAAATTGGCTAAGGGCAGATTATGACAGATCTTTCACTCTGCTTTTGTTTCGAAAAGTAATGAGGAATCATTTAAAAATCGGACAGTATTACTTACAGAATTGACCATTTTTTTCACTTTCCGACATCTTGTGCATTTGTGGGATTCAACCATTCTCAAAATGAAATATTAAGCGTTCGCATGCAACGGAGAGATTTTACTTGAAAAACTTGTTGATACCTGTTATGCTCTTGGAAGTATTAATGCCATTGCCGTTGCAATACAATCATGTTCATAATTGTTCAAACACATGAAGAGCACCTTTTGAGAAGACATAACTTTTCAGCGGTTTGGCACATGGGTTCAATGAAAGAAAGTTGCCTCAGATCCTTCCTTTACACATCCCTGTCCAAACACTGTCTACACTCTTACCTTGTTGTGTGCTCGGTCTTATCATACACGCCATCGAGATCCAAGTAAGGAGGAATTGTCCACCTAAATACATTGTCACTTCACTGCTCGTCCCAAGTATACTCCGACAACATAAATTGGTGATGACTTCAGCTGCACACTGACATCAGGATTTTTATTCGTGAAGAAGTTAAGCTGCGCGCGAGAAGCCGATGTGCTCGAATCGGACTATTGCGTGGTGATCTAGGTTGCGTTGTCAATCGAATGCGATGATGTTTGTACGCGGTGGTTGTAGTTTTCCGGTATTTTACAGCGACACGGTATCAACTCTTGGCTGATCCTTTATCAGTAGTACTATGATAACAAACACCGACAAACGATATGGACCTACGTAGGAGAGAGGGATCCGGTTTAGACAGAGTTTGGTTGGATGAATATCTCGAATGGGCGGGCGGGACTGGAAAAGGGGAAAATGAAGGGGAGTGGCACTTTCCTAATAACGTGTCTGTTCTAAATTTAGTTGTACCAATACGTATCATCCGTTGTCTGTTGTTTTAACCCCGCATAGCCGGAAGAATAGCTCAATAGGATCTGTCATATGAAAAATATCATCACTGGCGCATAAAGAATTCCGCTTACAGACTACTTCAGATTGTGTGTGTGTGTATGTGCGTGTGCGTGTGTGTGTGTGTTGGGTGGGGGGGGGGGGGGTACGTACGTCAATTTACGTATCGGCACGAGCAATCCTGATCACGATCATATTTTACAGAATAACGCCTTTGGAACTGAATTTAAGTAAAAAAAAAAAAAAAACACTCGTCCCCCTGCCCCCTCCTCTTTCTATCATTGTCGCTTTCTTTCCCCCACCCCTCTCTCAGGTGATCCAGCGTGTCATTCTATTCCACTACCTTTCCGAGTACCCATACACATACATACGGGGGCAGGGCGGAGGGGGGCATCCAGCCCATTTCTTCTAACACTACTGTATTGTCCCACGCTCGATTAAGCTGGCGTAGTACCACGGTGGTAGATCCACAGAATAAGGAATACCCTACAGACCACAACCCCCTTCAACCCGTTCTCGACCAGACAAACGTATTCTCTATTTGATTTATATGCAGAATAAAATCACACCTGGACCATGTTGCATATAGGTGTTCAATTATTGTAACTTACCATCAATGGTAACTACCGTGGCAACAGCCAATAAGCTTTCATTATTGTAAATTTGGCCAGATTAGTTACCATTGATGGTAGAATACATATAACAGAGTCACATAATCAAACTTCGACACAGAACACGCATACATATAATCCAGTACAGTAAAGTCATGGCTATGTGCGTATTAAGCATTTACGAGGGTACTATAGTTTATTTCGCATTCAGGATTTCAAGAAAGTTGACACATCCGTGACTGCCATACGTTGGGAATTGAATAACCGAGTTCATATGATATCCAAGTTTTCTCCTGGCAGTGTATATCTCAGCCTGCACATGACTTGTCTAGCCTACCTTTCAGGATACTGGGCATTATTTTTAATCAGCTCCGGTCTCCTCTCTGTCTCTCTCTCTCTCTGTCTCTCTCTCCTCTCTCTCTCTCTCTCTCTCTCTCTCTCTCTCTCTCTCTCTAACCCCCCACCCCCACCCCCCCCCCCCCCACAGTATGAGGATGTGTGCGTTTCAACCATTTAATCTTATCGTCTCAGTCACGTCAGCAATTCATGGTAAAATTTTTCCCACGCACCCGATTCCAAAATGATACTATCTACCAAAACGAGCTCTTGCGTCATCATCTGATCATGGGGAGCACTGGAGTGGTTTATCTGAGCATCTTCCTGCTTTTCCTTGTTCATATCCGGCCGTTTGGGCGTGATTCCATGTGATAAAAACAAACAAACTCTAGATCCGTGAGAAAAAAAAAACTATATCGGCTCATGAAATGACTCCGAAATGATTGCCCGTGAAATGGCAAGAATAAAAAAGAGGCGCGGATTCAAAATGATTATCGTAAAAATGACAAATTCAAGGCCTTGAAGCAGGTAATAGAGAATGAATGGTAATTAAAAGAGGATGCTTGAATCAACTACTGCGAAAGATTCAAATTTAGGAGAGTGGACATGAAGAATATCATAGACCGTCACACAGAGCGCCTGAATGATTTAAAAGTGCGCCAAAAACTTACGATTCTATGTTGGTATTCAAGGATATCAGACCCTTAAAATCCGATAAAAAATATTTTCTAACACATATGACGTCATTGAAATACCGCTTTGCGATTGGCTGTGAAAATACCATGTAAAATAACACAATGATACAAATGTTTCCTAGGCTGATTCTTAACTACTGCGTTTTTCATACAATTTATGTTAACATGTTAGGATTAAGAATGATCAGACTCGTGAAATCCAACGAAAATAATTTCAAACGTATTACATGGCATTATGACGTCAATTAAATACATCCAATTGGCCGTGAAAATGCATTGGAAAATATCATATTCACCATGTTACAATGATTCGTAATCACCAATTTTTTTTTTCATAAACTGTATGTATAATTGTTGGGATTAAGCGTGATCAGACTCGAATCCAATTGAAATATTTTCAAACACATATGACGTCATCAAAATAGCGCTTTCCGATTGGCTGTGAATATCTGATGAGAAATAACATACTAATCATGTTACAATGATTTGTAATTTGTAATCACTAATGTTTTTTTTTTTTAGATTTATGTGTAAATGTTCGGTATAAAGGTGATCATGCCCGTAAATATAATTTACTCCAAATCAGTGTCGGCAGGAATGTCTTGGATGGTTGGATCTTTTATCATGTTCTGAACATCAGGAGTATCTGTTGCTGCTGATTACGATGTCAACCGTTACCATCATTCTGTGGAAAACATCGCTGCTGTGCTGTCTGTACGAGATATCTTTCTGGCATGCATGTCTTCGTCGATAGATCTTGCTAACTTTTATTCTAGTTTCCTGTGTCTCTTCGCTCATTATCCCAATCGGCAGGACTGAAGATGACAAGATTATGGCTTCAGAAATGAGGAAGACGTGGATGGTTACAGGGAAGCGAAACCATGGAAACCAGTTGGTGCTGTAACTTAGATGTTTCACAGCTATATGTTCCGAATATGTTAGACTCCGAAGGAAGTTTGCGTGATACGCGACCATTATCGTTTAGTAACTATTGATAAGGGTTTCATCCAAACCACAGCCGTCCGCAGACACCTTTACGTTCTTTAAAGCCCCGTTTTTCCGTCGTTTGTATTTCCTGCATCTTGTTTGGGTTCATCTACTTTCAGACCTAGCTCTTCTTTGAAGAGGCGAAAGGCCGTAAACGTAGGTCTCCGGATCTGGGCAAGGCATTTCTTCTGTGATCTGTGTAGGGGTAGAATTGCAAATGTAGCATCTCGTGGAAGATTTTGTTCCTGTGAGAAAATAGATGACCTTCTTGTCGACCATAGTTAGATGTAGTTCATAGTTGACTTTCATGTCAGCGATTCTGTCCATGCGTACTTTTACTTTGTACGTGGTGTCAAGGGGCAACACGCAACGGCTGCAGATTATAGACTTCCTGTTTTAGAGATGTGTTAACGTTCTGGCTCTACTCTGTTGTTTCTTTCGCAAAGTTGGGGCGGAGAGGTCGACAGAATCTTGTCGAAGACGTCACTGGATTCTCCCACAAGATTTGATCGACCCATTTTAACTGATGTGTTTTTTTTTTGTCATCCCTGTTTCTACAAGGAGTGATGATACTTTATCAGGAGTGTACCATTCAGGTGTTTTCACTGGTTTTTATTTTATTTTGTGATGAGTTTCCTAATCCTGGTGGGTCGGGATTGGGTAATCATAGCAAAGTTCTGGATATAATTTAGATCTGGGGTTTTCTTGTGTGTTCCTTGAGATGCAGCAAAAATGGGATCTGGTGTTTCTTTTTAACTCAACAATTCTTGTGCCTTCCTTTGTCTAGATCTTTTGGCTAACGCATCCCAGTTTTTAGCCGGTCGACCTGCAGTTAACAATTGGAATGTTGGCGGCATGCTTCTTGCCACTCATTAAATAAAATCTGCAATTTCACCAGGAAAGATATAATTACTATCAAGCCACTCGTTGTTCTTCTCGACAAACTTTGCTCATATGCGATTGTTTTTTCTTCCACTTATCTCAGCATTTCTAGAGAATAGCCTTACAGAGTACTGAAGTGGTGTCGCCATATGAGCATGTTGCCAAGACAACTGGCTTTAAACAAAATCACTCCAGTTGGGGTTTACCGGTCCGATAGCGGGCTAGTGTCGGGCACTCCGAATGGAGTCCCCGCTGCGATCACCGCTGCTTGCTCTACCCGCATAATTTAGAACCAGTTGTCTTGATCTGCTCAAATGACGTAACACTTCAGTACTCCATACGGATTCGGATATCTTCCAAAATAACTCTATAAGCACATAGAGCTTTTTAAATCATGATATTTGGCTGATGAAGTCCATGCATTATGTCAGTCCATATGTCATATTGTTCAGGTTGTCTGAAAAATGAATTATTTCGAAAAGTCTCGGCCTTGATATATTCACATGGGCCATTGTGAACTACATGTACTCAGAATGCTAGGACTAGTACAAGAAAATGGAGAGCGTTATGAGTGCTGGTAGAGGGATTGGTTTCTGTGTTGGATTTCCAGTATTTTCTCCATATAGGTGTCAGTATGATATGAACAACTGATGTTTACGTTTGCGGCCGTAGTCTACATTCACGGGCATACTCCCATTGAACGCATGCACTGTTGTGCATAGCGCACAGCGGCCTCCGGTCTCTACGATATAGGTTTCGGATGACCAGCCTAAAACCTCCTCGAAATCTAGCGATCGCTTTAATTTTGCTTAAAATCAGCTTCCAGGTTTGTTATTGGGAGGGAAGTTCTGCTATTTTACATTTTCGGTGATTTTTTTAATGTATAATTTTACTTTTTTTTTACCTGCAGAAGGGACAGCCTGTCTTTAAGTGTTACATTAAAAAAAAAATCTGCATTGAATTTGAACCACCAACGATTGCAGCCAGTGGTCATATCTTCGAGGTACGCCCAACATTTCCCACTGGCATGACCGGGTGCTTGTATATTTTCAAAGTTTGCAAAATACCATTGATGGTAACTGCCAAAGCAACATCAGTAATACTGAAAGCCCATTGGCTACTTCCATGGTACTTATCATAAATGGTCAGTTACAACAATTGACAATATAAAACAGGGTCCAGGCGATGATGAGCCACTAGCATGAACTATGATGGGATATTTGAAGAAAAAAAACATGTTTTTTTTCTCCCTGCCACTTGCTCGTATATGTGCTTATTCCGATGTCTGGAGTGTTCTCGATTATGCAAACCCCTATCTACCTAACCGTTGAGGGCGTAAACAAAACACAGGGGGGGGGGGGGGGGAGAGAATGTGACGGTGAGACGACCTATTCACACAATAGGTAATTTTCTACAGGTGACTAACAAAAATACATAAATATGGCTGAGTATCTTTAACCAGGGATGTGTTATGGAAGGATATGAAGCAACTTTCTTCCTTTGAACCCATGTGCCAAGCCGCTGAAAAGTTATGTGTTCTCAACAGGTGCTGTTCAGGTGTTTGAACAATTATGAATATGATTGTGTGGCAACGGCTTCTCGGAGAGGACAAAAGAAATTTACAGTCTCATTTCGCTTGTCCCGTTCTGTTAATACTTCCATGAGCATAACAGGTATCAGCAAACACAAATAAACAAGTTTTTCAAGTGAAATATCTCTGTTTCACGCAAACACACACAAACGCCGTTAATGATAATACACAGCTTAATATATCATTTTGAGAGTGGTTGAATCCCCCAGATGCACAAGTTGTCGGAAAGTGAAGAAATTGGCCAATTTTGTAAGTAATAGAAATAGCTTATATGTCCGATTTTTAATGATTCCTCAATACTTTTCGAAACAAAAGCAGAGTAAAGGATCTGTCATTATCTGCCGTTAACTTCCTTAAAGTTTGCAAACAAATTTGTCAAAAACAAAACGTCTACAGACAAATGGGAAATTAAAGAAAAACCTTTTCAAGTTGACATCAGCTAAATGTCGGCACGGCACATGGAACATCAAAGCATTGTCATGATTATGGAATGCTTTTGGCATTCATGAGCACGATTTAGAACCCATACAGATGTTTGAATTTATTATGCTCGAGTTTCTACTCCTTCGTAACACCTCCCTGCTTTAACCGATTCCAGGGAGACGACCAACCATGGACTTTCCATTTGCCCAAATGGGTAAAAATAACGCTTTTGTCTTTCCCCGTGTACTTGGAGTTTTTTTCTTTCTTCCTTTCATTTTTGCATGTAAATGGGGAGGGACTAAATGTGGCCATAGATGGCGCTAGACAAGTTACCTCATCCGCAAAATTGCAGGCTATGGTATACATGTATTTTTTTTTAGTAGCGGGATTCAAAAAGAAGGATACATTTCCTTTGAACTGATAATAAACTTGATTCTATCAAATTTTCTCATGATTTGATTGACATTTGGGGACATATGAAGTTGTGCAAAACCCGAACCTGAGAAGTTCTTTTTATGTTTACTGGCTGAAATGCACAAACATACATGCGCACAGCTAATGGTACTTTAAAGTCGGTGCGGGATGGTTAAAATCATGTAGTGCCATTTAACCAATACACCAGTTCGTAGTTAGCTCTGGAGCAAGTTTGGTCACTATGACCTTTCCCTTTTTCATTAGGATAAGCAGTTGATTAATATATCATTTCAAAAGGAGATGTTACGTAATGTGCTTACCCGACATAGCAATTTGCGATATTCAACCTCTAATAAAGGAACCATCTCAAAACAGGTGACAAGAATAGTAGGCTACGGTCTGTGAACAATTGGGAAAGCTTCTATTACATTGTTTATTGTAAACTAATTGTTGTCGTTTGGCCTGTTGTCAAATACCCCATGATTGAACACCTTGGTGTTCTTTTATAAATTGGATAACAAGCATATTCTAAAATAACTTATTAATGATGATGCTTATCTCAGTGATTTAAAAACCAACAAGCTGGTTTGGTCACTATGACCTTCATCTGCTCATGCGCAAATTGTAATTACGAACTGGCTTATTAAACAACAAGCAAAGAAAACAGAAGAAATAATAATGAGCGAGATTTCATCACAATGCTCTCTTCTCTCGATCATCTTCCACGTGACTTGTACACACCACACCCGCCCCCCCCCCCCCTCCAATATGGACATTGCAGTAGAGAGTTTACAATGCCACGACTGTGATTATGACTGGCAGCTACCCTTAAAGGGAGAGGTCACCCTGAAAGTAAGTTTGATTTCAATAAAAGCAGAAACGTGAAAGAAACATATTGTGAATGTTTGTCGAAAATCCGTCAAAGGAAAAGAAAGTTAATAGATTAATTGATTTTGATTTTGTGACGTCACCTGCGAGATGCTCTCCCATATGTTGTATACAATACAACATTCTTTTTCATACAGATATGTGTGTAAAAACGTATTTCTAATTCTAATGATGTATACAATGCACAAGGATGGATATTTTCTTGAGGAAATGCACATTTTCGAGAAAAAAAAATACACAAAAGATGAGAGCACCTCGCAAGTGACGTCACAAAATAAAAACTCTAAAAGATCATAACTTTCTTAAACTTTGACGGATTTTCATAATAGATTCACTAATGTATATTTTATGTGTCTGCCTTTATTGAAAGAAAAATAATTTCAGGGTGAACTATCTCTTTAAAGACAGACCAGTTCGTAGTCACACCATGGTCGGTAAATTCACTGAATAAACACAACATATTACAGACCGGAATTTGTTCATGCAGTTGAGCTGGATGATGGATGTAAAGACAGTGTGTCCGGAACAAAAATAGAAGCAGGAACCCATAGTGGAATATTCTTTCACTACCTTCTCAGAACTGAATAGCTGTTGTCATTTCTGCATGATAATAATCATGTTGAAATTTGATTGATTTTGTATTGAATTTCCATTGTACTTTGCGAGTAGTGCCATTGGCCCAAGGTCATTTGCTACCAGCATTTATCTGCTCATGCGCAGATTGCAACTACGAACTGGCTTGTATGGCGCATACGCGAAAGCGTCACGCCCACCTGCATTTCACAATATTATTACAGCAGACGCAGATTCAACGTCCCAGTCACAGTCGGTCCAATCGAAAGCTCTCTGAATAAGTTTACAAATAGAAAACACACTCACATACATTTTTCATATTCAGTTATTACATTTATTCATCTTGTTGAATAGAATAGCTCTGAGTTCATTTCAGTTTGTGCACAGTATCTTCACAAGACAGTGGCTATCTGCATGTATAAGCCTACACATTCCACACAAGTTTCAAGATTTGATTGTGAAGTTTTGCCAATTGATTCTTTAATTTACTACGCTTGTTTCTTTTCTGGCAACAATGAACTGCGGTTGCTGGTGATTATCAAAGTGCTAAAAAGTAACGAAAACTTAGAATGCAATGATACATAATGTGCAAAACAGATTAAAAACAAACTAAAGGCAATCAACATTGCGTACAAAGCTTGAGAACATATAGATTGATATACATTGTAATTATACATAACCACAAAAAAAAAAGACTTCGATATCATCGTTGTAACATAAAATGATTAAGACATAACTGCAATCCTCCGACTATTTATGTTTGTGTATATGTGCGTTTGTGAGTTGCATAATTTGCGCACATCCACGTACACGTGTGCATGTTGATGTTTGTTTATGCATTCACGTTTGTATGTATGACATTGTACTGATGTATGTACAGTTTATTATCCGTTCAGCAGCGGCAATGATTCCAATTGGTTTAGAGTGAATGCATAGTTTTTTGCTTTTTCTGACTGAAAACATGGAAAGACTTTAACCCTTTTGTTACCAATGCTACTGATTTATAACACAGTAATTGAGCCCATGGTAGTGCGAGGGTTGATAGGCTTAATGACTTGTGATGAAAGGCCTAATGACTACAATATGATGTGATGCAGCATTGCTTCCTATCTGCCGTTCTGCCAAGTACTGTATATAAAAAAAACTGTAACACACACTTTAATCATAACATAAAATATACAATCCATAAACCATAGCATTAATTTTTTGCCGTATAGACATAAAAAAAAATACGAAGTGTGGAAAATTATCTCTAATTTCATGCTCAACAATTCCTACATACATACCAAAGCGGAAATTTGTTGTTAGCTCGTAAGCACTGCTATACCCTTTAGTAATATCAAAAATATGCAAAATCCCATTAGATTTACCGAGCATAGTCTAACCACCCTGCCAAAACCAAATCACAATTCATTTACAGTAGCAAAATACACACACACATATCACATCTCGGCTAATCAAATGAGATAACATACATCTCAATTAAAATAAGGTCATCACAACTTTACTTTCAAGATTACACTGTATTTGAATATCACTTCTGACACATGAAGCATGCGCATATATATATATCTATTATATATTGTTTCAATTCGTCTTATCAATATACTGATAATTTGATATACAGTCATCCAGGGACTAGAAAAGTCACATCTTAATATTTCAGTTTAAAAACTCACACGCATGCTTGTGCATAGTAGTGCATGAACATAAAAACAACAGGCGATGTCATCATCACATATACTAGGTGTTAAAAACAACTTTTGACACTTTTGAGAAATAATTAAAAACAAGTTATAACTCAAATCGAGCTGACATTGACACAACGCAAATCAATGGATGTCAAATTCTTTAGAAGCAGGTTTTGCGACATTTCTTCATTTTCTTTTCTTGTGATAGTCCTGTGAATATTTAATGAAATTTTCACTTGTGGACAAGATTTGATTTAAAAATGTGTGTGTATCAAATCATTACTTCTGAATGGACATTATGCATCACACATGTAAACCCATAACTTCTTTTCTGCCAAAAGCATCAGGCATTATTAAAGAACCTGTGATGACGGTTGCTGGTAGATGAACAGGTGTGATACACAATGTTCATTGTTATGTTCTGAATTAATTCCCTGATACATTCACATTTGTAGGTCTAAATTTGTCCAAATGTGAATTTCTCATTCAATATTCCAAGGATTATTGCAAAAATAATAACAGATGAAAAACACAAAACCTACTTCAAAAATATTTCATATCCTTTGACTTTATGATGTGTCAACTTCAGCTTGATTCCGGTTGAAATTTATTTATTATTTTTCAAAAGTGTCAAATAAACTTTTCAAAACCTAGAATATTTCGAACACAGTTTGACACTCAAACAGACTCTTTACAGATGATGTTACAGGTAACGGGTGGAAGTGGTTAAAACTCCTTGACCTGCACCCAATAGTGGTCGTTCTGCCCAAAGATTCCATTCTATTTTGACTTTGTAATACCAGGAGGGAGTCAACTCAAAATCATAAAATCGCAGACGTTAAAGGAAAACTCACCCCAAATAATAAATCAATATCTGCTGAAAGGTTAATTTTCATCCTCCACAATGACAGATATAAATCCCCGCCAAAATGTCTGAGAGAGATAAAAATCACGATATGCTTCGCAAAATGAAAGCTCACGGTGCGTCGCCATTTTCTTAAGCTTCCGGCTATAGAATGACGTACTGGGCGCAGTTTCTGTATCATTGATTTGATTGGTCAATGTATGAGAGCTATTTATAACCAAATAGCAATCGTCCATTACGAACTACTTATTGGTAAAAAAAAAAAAAAAAAAATCTGGACTATGGAGACAATGGCAGAACAGTTCAGCCATGACTAAGGCTACTTATCCTGATCCATATCTTCTTGCTAATGGTCTTAAATTCATGCATTGTCAATTTTAGAAGCTTGCTAAAAGTTATTTTCCCTCACATGATGTACATTTGGAGCAATGAGTGATTAAATCACAAATCCTCAAAATGTTCGGCCTGAACATTTTGAGGATTTAATCATTAATCATTAATTACTCCAAATGGGGATCATTTGAGGGAAAATAACCTTCAGCAAGCTTCTAAAATGGACAATACATGAATTTAAGACCATTGGCAAGATTAATGCTCACGATCACCTTTTGAAGGCTTTTTTGCCTTCCCAGTACAGTATATGCCCTTTAACACAGAAACCATCTCAATTCCATTAATACCGTAAGAGACGGCTTTGACAGAAAACACACAACAAAAAACAGAGTCTGTCCGAGTGCAGTTGGAAATGCCCTAGGGTGTTTGTGAACGTACACATGTACGTCATAGCATGCAGTCGAGATGTTGCACAATAAGTTACACATGGGTCAGTCAGTACAAATCACAAATGATTAAAAGGTGAAGAAAAATAAATGATTAAAAGGTGAAGAAAAATAAATAATTAAAAGGTGAAGAAAAATAAATGATTAAAAGGTGAAGAAAAATAAATGATTAAAAGGTGAAGAAAAATAAATGATTAAAAGGTGAAGAAAAATAAATTAACACAAAAACAAAAAAACCCACTCATATCTAGCACGTGCTTTGAGACCATTTTTTTTTTTTTTTTTTTTTTTGTTTTAGAGTTCCATTACAGACAGAACTTGAAATTGCAACATTTTCTTCCTATTTTCAATTTCCTAATAAAGGAACATAAAACCAAAAAAATGATCACAGAGAAGCAATAGTTTGTGAGCATTGCAGATATGAATAATCCATCTCTGGCGATGAAGGGTATCACAGATCTTCACTCAAAAGTAGAATCTTACTAAAAACAGATGCCAGTTATACATGTACTTCTGCGATATTCATTCTAAAGGCTGCAAACACTAACGTCCACACCGATCTTTCAGCGCCCTTATAACCTCCTAGTGCCTTCGACTACAGAGGGAGGCAGAACGACAAACAACAACCTATAAATCAAGTCATGATATGTGACTGGATATTGACATTTTGTCTTACAACAAGGCACATTACATCATTCAAGGTACATGGAGTTTCTTTCATGATGAATAGACAAATATTTCACAATTCTCACACTTTTTGCTTATTCTTTTCATTTTTATGTTTAAATGTATTTTAAATGTTTGACATTCACTTCTTCACAAATCCATGTACCCTGTGCTTATAGTGAAAAAGATTGTCTACAAGTTTAGATCAAGTATATAACATGCCTTTCGACAATATCTGTGAGCTAGAATTCAATCAAAGAATTAAGCAAGGTTTTAAACATCAATCTACTATTATGTTATTACTTCAATACATTCACATTTAAGATATAAAAGTTCTAGCCATATGGTGGAAGCCAGTTTAAACTTTACTCTGCACTGTATTTGTACAAAAATATGTTTTCAAATATATATGAGCTACTGCAATTTTTGCGTAGATTCATAATTTATCCCCAGTTCAGAAGAAAAAAACACTACCAGTATTCAAATAGACATGGTTTACGTCTTTAGGATTTGACTTTGCCCAAGAGAAGAGAATAGACTCACGGAAAATAAATGAGATTAGTGTTGCCCCCAGATGGGACCTCCAATTGATTGAAATTCGCTGGTTTCAGAAGCCCACCATTCCCGAAAAATATTATTGCATTGTCTGAAAACACCATTAACATCACAGTAACAGGCGCTGCTCTCAGGAGTTCTACATGAAAAAAAAGAGTGGGAAATGCCAGCATTTACCTCCTAAATGCAGTGTACATAATTGACTGTCCACATGATTTGTTTTAGGGATTAGGGACACAATTTGGGTGTGTGAAGCTCCAACATACACATTAGCTTTCATAAGAGATCATTGCTCGGCATATATAATCAGAATAGAGTGGAGCTGACTACAATTGAGTGCAGTCACATGAGCACATGATTGCAATCGAACGAGCAGTGATGAAGATACTGGACGGACCAACAGATGGGCATCACAACGTATATTTAGCCTGTCGACTCTGCACACCTGATGAGCTATAACTGTAAGAGAAGACATGGAGTAGTTTATGATGCAACTAGCCACTTGATTAACCATATTCTGACTGAGAGGCCGGGGGAATTTTGACCCCCACCCCCACCCCTTGTATAAAATCCAAGACTGACCGCTGCAAATCTTCACATTCCTTTTCATGACTTTTTCTGTTGAAGCGTCTCGCCATTTCTGAGGCACTCCAGTTAGAGGTTAAAACGTTGCATCCATACAAACTTCCGTGGCCGAGATATAAGGTCAAAACTTGCTCTCAAAACGCCCTAATCGAACAATTTTGAAGTACACCTTCACTCAAACTATCATGACACACACCATGTCAACGTACTAGAGTGACTGCGCTCTATTGATATATTATCATCAACATACTTTTTTTGAAGCTCGCCTTCTTAACAAATGTTGTACACAAACATTTTGATAAAATACACGGCTTTACAAAGCCGTTTTTCATACTTTCACATAAAATATCTGGACCCGTTTGACGTTAGCCTATAGAGTGATCAACGCGTTCCGTTGTTGTACTGTCATCAAAATGCTCTTCTTGGACGTCTCCTTCTTCACACATATTTCAGAGAAGCATTTAAAACCCTTTACCTGGAAGAGGGGATGATGTACACATGCTTTTACTGACTAAGCATGGAATGTGCAGTGAAGAAGAATGAAGAAATGTTCAAGGAAATCTGAGGGGGAAAGAGAGAAGACAAGAGGGCAGAGTTTCACATTATTATCACATGTCTTCATGTAGAACTTTAAAGAGACAAGAATATAAAACAGAATAGATGAAGATTCTGAGGTTAAAGGGATAGTTCACCCTGAAAATCAGTATGTGTAAATGAAAGCAGACACATTTAAGAAACATATTAGTGAAGGTTTGAAGAAAATCCGCCAAAGGATAAGAAAGTTATGACCTTTTAAAGTTCGCCTCACACGCGATGTCATAATTTTTTTTTTGAAATTGTAAAAGATCACAGCTTTGACATCCTTTGATGGATTCTCGTCAAACCTTCAGCAATGTTTCTTTCTATTTCTGCTTCTATTGCAAACAACTTAGGGTCAACTATTCTTTTAAGAAGAGACTGCCTAGGTAAAGTGTGTTATTACGAATCAAAAATTCAATGTGGAGGAACCCTACTTCTTTATGATTTCACAGCAATATTTAGACCTTCACCCTAAAAGTTTGGACCAGTAGAGGAAATGGATGCATGCTTTTACTGACTGAAAAAGAATAAGAGCAGGGGGAAGTACAAAAGTAATGCTTAAGAAGACAGTGAAGGGAACAATCATAGGTAAGGACAGGAGAAATTGAAAACTATACTGGTTCTTTTTACAAAGAAAGTTTGGGTATACACCAAGTAGTAAGGATGGAGCATGCTATCCTTAGTACTGGGTGTATGCCCAAAATTTCTTTGTAAATTGAAATTACTCCAGAAAGCCCTTTCACTAAAATCTATACTGGTTCTGTACTAGACAAGACTCAAATTTCAGCAATAAATTAAAGAAATAACCCAATAAAGCACTACGTCCAATCTCTTAACATGTCACACATTCATGCACAACAGACTAATGTTATGCTGGGCAAGTGGCAAACTTGAAAATTTGATACACATAAAATTTAGAAGCACGATATTTGTGACACCTACCACATACGTGTGTATCCAGTCAGGTGCTATGTGGAACAAGTCTGATGTTAGTTTCGTCTTCAAAAGGCTACAAATTGAACAACAACCTTTTAGGAACAAATGTCCAGACTCAGAACTTACCACACAATATTCATGCACACCGGCATGGTGCTATGCCTGGCAAGCCTCAAATCCCTCGCACGGCGACCCATAGTAAGGTGTGAAGAGGTAGAGCACATTGACGAGCGGGAACATGATGCAGGCACCGACCAGAGAGCCCAGCTGAGTGACGGCCCCAAAGCCGATGAGCAGCTTGCGATTGTCTGGCTCGTTGCGCAGGATCCAGCCAATGGTGGCCTTGGTGTAGGTGAAGAGCCCTGACACTAGGATCCAGGCCAGTACCTACAGGGGTTAGAGAGTGAGAGAGAGAGAGAGAGAGAGAGAGAGAGAGAGAGAGAGAGAGATAGAGAGAGAGAGGGAGGGAGAGAGAGAGAGAGAGAGAGAGAGAGGGAGGGAGGGAGAGAGAGAGAGAGAGAGAGAGAAGAGAAAGAGAAAAGAGAAATTGAGACAGAGTGAGAGGAAGAGTGAAAGAGGGAGAAGAAGAGAGTAAGAGAGAAAGAGAGAATGTGTAATAGCGTGTGTGTGTAGGTAAGGTAGAGAAATGAAGAAGAGAGAGGGTTTTCAAAATCCATTACTAAATATACATGTATAGTAAGATGGTGATTCATGGCACAATATTATGATGCTTGCAAAAGGATCCATCATCAACCTTAAAGGTCCCCTGACATCAAAATGTATGTTGACTTAATTTGATGCAACTTAATATGTATAACAAAATCACTAACCGTTCAATGGAATTATATGTTCTATATTTAATAATGCCTCCGGCCACTTCGTGGCGGAGGCATAAAAATATTTTTTCTTTGTTTTCCCAGCACTGATTAAGCCTCACCTTCAGAATATCCTCCGACTCAAGATTCCCCTTGTGACATGATCAAAGGTAGAAATTAGCAGGATAATAGACAGAATTTATGCACAAACTAAACATTGCAATGACTACCTGCAAGTGCTTATAATAGCATCACTAGTTTATACAATGCAAATTTACTTTTTCCTTGGCATAGCTAACAAACGGTTATTCCCACATGAAAAGTTGTTAGATGGTATTGTGTGAAGACATCTGATGCTCTTGTGGGCAGGTGGAGGTAGTCATGCAATGTTTAGTTTGTGCATAAATTCTGTCTATTATCCTGCTAATTTCTACCTTTGATGATGTCTCAAGGGGAATCTTGAGTTGGAGGATATTCTGGAGGCAGGGCTTATCACTGCTGAGAAAAAATAAAGAAAAATTATTTTAAAAATATACATGTAGGACAAATAATTCCATTGAACAGTGAGTGATTTTGTTATATACATACATGTATTGAGTTGCATCAAATTAAGTCAACATACATTTTGATGTCAGGTGACCTAGGACTCTGTCATTTTGGCCATTTCACAGCCGAGAGGGTTCAGGGGATGGACTCATTTCTCCATTCCACTGCACTTGGATCTCTGATGTGGACATGGAGACAGAGGGTTACCCATTGTAAAAAAAACAACTTGAAATCATTACCTTCATTCAAGTCATTAAGACCCATACAACTCACGTGAGCTGTCCCTTGAAACTTATTCTGTTTTTTTTTTATGTGCATAATTCAAACATAAGGCCAAGGGCAATGCTATGGTTCAGGGTTTGGTTAACTTTTAATACTTCAACTCCCTCAAAACCTTGTTATGTTCTTCCTCATCATCCAATGTCATAGTCTTGCCGATCATCTCTAAACTTTGAACAGTCTGCTTTTTTTCAATAATCTGTTTCCCAGATTTGTCTGCTTTGATATAATTCAACTTGTTTTTAGGTTTCATGAATTTCAGGTCAATGTGAAACAGAATAAACAGGAGGGAGGTGTCTCACCACCAGGACAGTGCCACCCATCTGGTGCTGGAGGGGCGGGGTGGGGCTGAGGGCGGCGGTGGCCAGGCAGTAGACGCTGACGAGCGAGCCGCAGAAGGAGGTAACGCCCACCAGGGACAGGCTCTTCTGGGGCCAGAGCATGACCACGAAGCAGGCTACTGGGTTGGCCACGTTGCCCAGTGTGGCTGCCAGTAGGTAGGCATTGAAGCTGTAGGCACCGCACGAGTAGCTCTGGATGGACGGCAAGATGCCGTTGCTCAGCGAGTTCACATACCCCAGCAGGATGAAGAGGTACAAGTACACAGCCTTAGACCGTCGTTGCTGCTTCGGGATCATAGGGTTATTGGGGGCGATCACATCGACTTCTTCTGCCTGGTGGCTGGGGTCAGGGTCGTTGGGAGGGTTGTCCGGTGCGTACTTCTTATGGCTTGAGGTCAAGGTGAGGCTGTCGCTGGAAGATGCAGATTTGGAGGAGGAGTTGGAGGTGATGGACGGGGTGAGGGCCTCGGGGACGTACTCACGTTTCGCAAGGGAGAGGGTGTTAAGGAGGAAGAAGGCGATAAGTGATACCAGCATCATAGAGAAGAGGAACCAGAAGAAGTCCTCTGGCGGGAAGTGTGCCGGAGTGGTCTGGCTTACCCAGGATGTGCAGTTCTCGCCCGTGGTCTCATTGACGTATGTGTAATTAGCCACACACTCGTCGTTGCCGACACCCTGGCCCAATGCCACAAGGCTGGGCAGAAGAGCGCTGAAGCCCTCCCCGACGAAGTACCACGTGAGGTACTCATGCTTAAGTCTAGACATGAATGGAGTGAACGCCACAGACGACGTGCAATCCACAATGGAGATGAAGAACGTCAGGCACAGCAGTGGGGTGCTGCGCAGCTGGCCTGCTATGACAGTTGTGATGTCCCAGAAGAAGACAAGCAGGAGACAGGCCAGGACTCCGATGGGGAGGATGAGGTAGATAGCTGGGACCTCCAGGCGACGCCCACGCAGGAAGTAGCTGGTCACCGTGAAGATGATGGGACCAATGTTGGCCACCTGGATGATGATGACGAGGTACGACGCTAGATTGTACCCCTCAGGAATCCCCAATGCCACCAAGAGAGGGAGCTCTACCCACATGCCGTTGATGGCCACCCATGACCCTGTGCCGAACAGGATGACCAGCAGGATCACGGGGAGTTTATGCAGGTTCTCTGTCAAACCCATCTTGCTTAAGGGTCTGATCACTTGATATAATACCAAAATGTTCTTCAAACAGGAAATATCATCTCAAAACAGAGAAAAATCATTGTTAGAAACTAAACAGCAATGAAACATGTAGCTCTGTTTCCTCTGATGACGCACAAATGTTTTCTTGAAAAATCACGCTTTAATAACACTCCTACTGCTTCTCCCTGTGATTGCATCTACTCCCTGCTCTCACAAATCCCGAAGAAAGGTGTTGCACAAGCACGCTGATGCATGTATCGCTTTCCCCTCCAAAACAGTACCCGCTTCAACCAAGTGTCATATATATTTCAGGCTCTTCACCTTATTGGTTCACTTACATCAGAGTACGTGCTTGTACTGTGTATCTGCTGTGAGCTATACACATCATACAAGTTGAGTGTCCAGTATCAGGCAGATACTAAAATAAAGCAGGTTCTTTCCTGGCAGTGATGTTCTCTATATTCATAGAGCCAAGGTCAGTCTTACAAACGTGCGGGGATTACTTCCTGCAGATGTCTCGTAATGTGCTCTGCGCTGATCAGTCTACGTGAAAGTCACCTTGTCAGGAAATGTCAAGCAGAACTGGTATTATCTGCATGAAATGAGAACAATAAAATCAAGATCTTATCATCCAATGAGTTAATGGGCTCAGTCACTTTTTGTTGCAACATACCACATGACTTAAAAGAATTCATTCCTTTTGAAGGTTTTTACCAAATTCAGTCAAACGTTTCATCAACGGCACAAGTCCAGTTTGTGAAATGGAACTCAACAGTTTTGAAAATGCCTAAAAAGTTGACTTCTTTGTAGTTTGGATCTCATTAACCACTCCTTTTTCCGATACAGTGTACACATGACAGTTGATACTGACTGACAATACATGTATCTTCATTTTTCATCAAGGTCTATCTTAAGTTGTGAAAATTTGACACGAAATGTCTCAGTACACTACACACCATCAATCTGAGGCACTGACTACAGTGCCATTCTCATTGGGCTTAAAAAATCCTGAAGTTAGAAAAATCGGAAGTTAGGGTGAAAGTTGCCTAGCAACCATACCAAGAGCCAAATGGTTCTGTCCCTGTCCCCTAACTCTGCAATTTTTTTTAAGTCCAATGAGAATGGCGATATTGTGATGATTATAAAGTTGTTAGTATAAAACACTAAAACTTTATAATGAACAAATGATCTGCACATACCAGATATATACATAATTTTTACAGGACCTGGGGGTGTTTCACCAAGCTAAGAATGACTTTATGCACGACTGGTGACCCTTTCTTATGCTAAATGAGAAACAACACTTTGTTCCTGTTTTAACACAGTTTTAACAACAAACTTTTAACAACAATCCTAATCAAATTTGACAAATCATTAACTTTGTATTCAGACACTTGTGAACAACAAAAATATTATTTCCACACATCAGATTTGAACTTTAGCTAATGGGAATCAAATTCATTAAGAATCTAATTTAGAACAAGAAAGGGTCATCAGTCATACATAAAGTCATTCGGAGCTAAAAGATGGCCTGTCCCTTTTACAAACATCTGCAATCTTCATGAAAGTTTGCACATATTTTGCACGTATCTTTGGGATACCAACTGTGAAATTTTAAGATCAGAGGTACTATAACTCCTGGAGAATAATTGAAAATCTAACTAGTTTACACTGAGATTTGACAATTTTCGTGGTACGAAAAAAGAAAGCTCGATCGATAGACCAGTTTACTAATGTAGTCAAATTTATGGATGTTTCTTCCCTCTGGGCCTAGTAACGACTTATTCCATTAACCTGTACCTAACAATGGCATTTCAGTACGTGGAATCCACTTTGCATACATTAGTTGTTGCTATGTTGGGCAAACCTCAGGCAAACTTTACGGTTGTCAGGGGCAACCTTTGTTAAACTGGTATGCATAAAATTTGAATATGTTAGTAAAGCAGTCTATTATCATGGATTACTTGCATATTTTCAAAACCAAATATTACGCTTTGCCAATTTCAGGGAAAGGTTATATCTCTCTCAAATGATGACAAAGTCAAGGAACTTTCAGACTTATGTCTGCAAAAGGGATGGGCTACCTTTAAGAATAGCTTGGTGAAACACCCCCCTAGGAACACATCAATAATATATATAATTCGGCAGAATTAGATCGTGGTAAGGTATGGAGGTATAGAGCAGAATTATGGTCTGAATGATAAGTCTAGCACTCAGAAAATCAGCTGGCGAATAAGCCATTATTGTATTCACAACTTTCCCCCTAACTGTCTGGTGACGCGTTATTACATGTACATCGACCTGTATTTCGTGCTTCAGTTTCGATGGATGGAACGCACTTTGAATCTATTAGTTGTTGCTACTTAGACAAAGCTCAGACAAGCTTTGGGGTTACCATTTGTAGCGTATTGTTTGGACGTCAATAAAATCTGCATACATAACGAAAATGGTCTATTCTTCCGATTTGCTGTTGGATTGTTGTTACAAAGGAAAAATAATTTGATATTTTGAAGCTTAACAAATATATGTGATGTTTTTAACAAATAATAAAAATATTTTGTTAAATGTGTTTTTATTTTTTGTAATAGCAGTCTAGAAATTTTGGATTTTATATTCATACGTTTAGTAGTATTACGGCACGAGAGAGTATAGAATGGAACCAATGGGCGTAGAGGTTTAATTTGTTCGTATGTGACGTCACAGTTTTGAACGGCAGCATGGAAAATGACGATGCCCATAAGTTTTCTTGGCGTACGCTTTGGCAATTGAAACTGGAAAGTAAGACAGGCTTCGTCTGGTACTTTCTCAACTCAAATCTGTCATGTTAGAGCCATTTTTTAATTATTTTGAATGAAGTTTTAAATAGAATTGACATGTTTAATGGGCAAACTTGCCCTTTAAAGTTTCTCAAACTGTACTTTGACTGACAATGATGTACATTTACTAATTTACATACAATCAATACATCAATGCACCATGAATCACTTTCAACCAGTCATTATCAAACTGTGCATGTACACATGTATACAGTACATGTTTACACTGAAGGAGCAAAGTACAAAAATATTTTCTAAAAGTGTCTAAAAGGAAATTGGAGTAAACTGGTTCCAATACACATTTCATGTAAGAACTGTGTTCATGTACACTGTACATGTTTGCAGTTCTATGCAAACATGTAGTACACATGTTTTGGTCACACTACAAAATGTTCTACTGTGTAAGCTGTTTCCCCCCCCCCCCCCCCCCCCCAAAAAAAAAAAAAAAAAAAAAAAAAAGAAAAAAAAGAAAACAATACTCAAGGGTCAAAAATGCAATTTCGCTAATTTTTTAAGCAAACAACACAATATTTACAATTCTCTTGTTTCTTCTGTATGTTCTTCTGTTGCCTAATTGGTGTTTTCTTTGTTTTCCTCCTTTCATTTCTTAACTTTTGATATCAATATATCAAGACATACAGTAACAGTAGAGGTTGAGGTCATTCTTAGCCCATATTGATTTGCAGCACACATAAAGGTAGTTTCTACAGGTGTATGTTATGTTTACAAATCAAGAAAAATGAGTGATATAACTGAACTTCAAATCGTTACATCCTTTGTTCTAAAGCAACTATCCACAAGGCATACAAAAAACATAAAAAAGACTAACCTGCAAGAAAATGAAGATATATGGACCTTTTCAATGAGTGATAAATACTTTCCAGGATGAAGAGCTCTACAAACCGATCCATTCACTAGTCAACACAGAATCTTTTTGCTGTTGGGAGATTGTCCTTCATACGCCACTCCCAATGAAATGAATCTCCAAAGGCAGAGAAAGAACTGACAAGAAAAACTACCCGCTCCTAGAATTTATATCCTGAACCTTCCAAGTTTGAACCCACTCAACTTGTGCTGGTATTGAAGCCAGAGACTAACAAGGCATTCCTAGAAGTGGCTCATACAAAGAACTTTCACCCATCTGTTCATTTTCATTCACCGCTCCCTGAAGATAGACCCAGTAGGGTTTCATGATAGACCCAAACAGCTGGTTTTCAATGGTTTGATGTGAAATTGTCAGGAATAAATTATGCCACTGTTCCCCCCTACAGGAATGCGCTTTTTATTGATATCTCAAGTGCAATCAACTTTTGTTTTATGGATTAACAGATGTTCACACTGCTTATCATTTCAGCAATACATCCAACTGTGCTCAACAACAACCTTGATGTAGTGTAGGGAGAAATGGATTCCAGGATATTGCTGTCCTGAAAGATTACTGTACTCTCCAATGTCTGGGGGGAGGGGGACAAATAAGTGTTCCTCTATTGGAGGTATAATGTGCCACTCCCTCCTTCCCAATCCATTACTGATACTCTCAGGAAATCTACAGTACCTGAAGACAATACACCAGTTCGTAGTTAGCTCTGGAGCAAGTTTGGTCACTATGACCTTTCCCTTTTTCATTAGGATAAGCAGTTGATTAATATATCATTTCAAAAGGAGATGTTACGTAATGTGCTTACCCGACATAGCAATTTGCGATATTCAACCTCTAATAAAGGAACCATCTCAAAACAGGTGACAAGAATAGTAGGCTACGGTCTGTGAACAATTGGGAAAGCTTCTATTACATTGTTTATTGTAAACTAATTGTTGTCGTTTGGCCTGTTGTCAAATACCCCATGATTGAACACCTTGGTGTTCTTTTATAAATTCGATAACAAGCATATTTTAAAATAACTTATTAATGATGATGCTTATCTCAGTGATTTAAAAACCAACAAGCTGGTTTGGTCACTATGACCTTCATCTGCTCATGCGCAAATTGTAATTACGAACTGGCTTATTACCCCCACCCCCACCCCTCCCAGTGTTCCTCTCTGTGAGCAAGCAGCTCTACAAAATAGCAGCATAAGGGGTGATAGAACAATGATTTCAGCTCAAGTCAGCGAACATCACTTAAAAGCCACTGAACCGGTTTATCCATACTGTGTTAAATCAGAGAGGTGTAAGGAATGGAGTCAGCACGAAGTGTAATTTATTCCTACAGCAGTCGTGTGCATTGATGTCACAATGGAATATTTTACGCGTTTGGCTCTTTGATCGAGGGAGATCCGCCGCCAAACAAGCATGACAAAATGTAGATGCATTTTGAGGAATATATATTCTGTATGCGCAGAAGATTTCAGAACCACTACATGAACTGAAGTGCATGTGCAGTAGTATTACATCTTATAAAGATACGATTCTGTGAATTTCAGATTATATTGTTGCTTCGTTTTTGTGATAAAAGGAGAATACTGTAGAAAACATGCCAGAGAAATGCCTCCATATCGCACATTTCCGAATCATATTTCCTTAAAAATATCTTGTAAATCGTTTATTGAGTGTTTCATCTTTCATGGAAACAACCTCAATTTCGTGTGCGGAGGTGTCCGAAAAAGTTACGGACCAAATTCTTTCTACAATTTTTTCAAAGTTTCCCTTCGCTTACCCCAAAACTAATTCACAGTGTGTGTAAAAAGATCAGCAACGAGCTCCCAGCGAAGGCTGAACGGTTGGCATACTTCTTAAAACAGATTTTCTTTTGTTATTCAGAGGAAGGCACTACCTAATTAGAAATACAGCTAGTTGTTTAAAACACCTGAATATCTTGGATTTTTATGAGGCGGCGGACCTCATAGATCAAAGGAAGTCTATCCGAGCGCAGTCCATCCATAATAGGTCCATGGTTAAATCATACAGAGATGCCAAGTTCAAACAAATTTTATGTGTGAGATTTTCATCGGAATGTACTGCACTGACTGCACTCTTGATTCGTCTTGCGTGTCGGGCCAGTAGACGGCCAGTGAACTCAAAAGTTGGCGTCCAGTGCAAGTCTGTAGCAAATAATGCTACTTTTTTTCTTGTTTCTTCTGTTGGGTCCTGATGCATAAGAAATATGGGTGCCATGCATGAGATCATGAGACGGACCCTAAATGTGTGAGTCTCATGCAGAATGTGTGAGACTTGGAAGCTCTGAATCATAATCACTGAAAGATGTATAGGGGTATATATAGAAATGATTCTAGCTCTGAAAACTGGGTATGCACACGCTCTTAAATCTGTGATTTTGTTTGGTCCTGAGGTTTATAAAAAATGTTTAACAATTTCACAATGGTTGAACAGAAAGTCTACAAGTCAGATTCAAAATCAAATTTACACAGCATGAGATTTACGACAAATAATTCCAAGTCAGCATGATACTCCCCTAGAGGATAATATACAATTCCTGGCATTGACAATGAGGGCAAAGTTTAAACAGACAGGCCACTTGTTTGCTGAGTTCAAGAATTCTGTCAAAAGATGGCCACATCCACACTGCACAAAACTTCCAGGAAGTTTTTTACTTTTTGTACTATTCTTTTTTCCTATTCAGGTCCCCTAGCTTTGTCTGTGTGTAGCCCTTTGACAAAAGTCATGAAACCATATACCCCAACCCTAACGTATCTCAGTCTCAGAAGGTTTGATGAAAATCTGTCAAAGGATAAGAAAGTTATCTGTTGAAATTTCAATTTTGTGACATCATGTGCGAGGTTGTGTACAGTATAATTACATAAATTGCTCTTTTCCTGTTTTTGACGACTGAATGATTTTTTTTTTCAGACAGATGTGTGTAACAAAATATTTTGGATGATGTACCAGATGCACAGGGAAGAAAATGCACATTTTCAAAAAAAAAGTACAAAACATATGGGAGAGCACCTCACATGTGACATCACAAAAGCAAAACTTTAAAAGATTGTAACTTTCTTATCCTTATCCTTCACTTATATATTTCTTTCATGTGTTTGCTTTTATTGAAACAAAAAAGAACTATCCCTTTAAAGTCATGATTGAAAATAGAAAAACAAAACAAATTTACCATCAAGTACAAAGTACATTCATTGAGTTCCATTCGCAAAACAATCAAATCAGCAGTGCAGCTCAAAACACGTCCTCTCCATCCTCCACATCAAATCAAACTAACCAAATCCTGAAGCTTTCATCTAATCATATCCTTTTTAGCATATAGACCATCTGGTCACACTCCACAACACGTGTGACAAAACCTTTTCCATGACAGCTTCTTTCATTGGCATTCATAAAAGACGCTAGCAACGATGATTCTTCAAAAGATATTCTCCGGCAACCTTTGAAAATTAAGTTTGCTATGGAGAGGGAACTATTTCTGGGATATTTAATGTGAGTCTGTATTAAAACCCAAGGAGAAACTGTCTAGTCATGAAAATTACACTGAAAAAGAGCGTCTGAATTCTTTATTCAGCCTTCTTTTTCAAAATGGTAGCCCTGTCCTTTTCATTTTTCCTTTCTTTGAGCCATGCATTCCATAGTTGGGTACCACGCATCCAGCACACATATAGATCTGACAAAAAGTGAAATTCTGCCCTTTTGAGCCACATGTAAAAGATTCATGGTGACCACCCTGGACCCACTTAGCTAGGACACTTTCTGTGCAGACTGTGTTTTTTTTCCCAAAGTGGGCTAGCCCCACCAAAAGTAGAGGATTATGTGGCCCTGCAAAAAATCAGGGCTATCCCTGAAATTGTGGTGCTATATCATAAAATAGGGGGCTTGTAAACAGCCCCGGTTTTAAAGTGATAGTTCACTGTGAAAATGATTTGGTTTCACTAAAAGCAGAAACATGATAGAAAAATATTAGTAAAGGTTTGACGAAACTCCGTCAAAGGAAAAGAAAGTTGTGATCTTTTTAAATTTCAAATTTGTGACATCACGTGTGATGTGCTGCACACATTTATAAATTTCACAAGCTATCAAGAAAGTCTGAGGTTAATCATTATAAATGTAAACACTGAGCATTTCCTTAGCTGGGCTCAAGCCAACTGGTGTAAAAAGCCTTTAAAAAAAGTGGTTAAACAGGGCTTACAATAGTACGGGGCTCAGAAAACCCATGTAAAAAGGTACTAGCCAGCTTGCAATACTCTACAAAATAAAACAAAATATAAGAAATAAAACAAAGGTGTCCCAGCCATACGGACACTGTTTTGCCACTACAGTCTAATGATGATGAGAATAATCTTTATTTTGCAACTTCCTCTGACCAGCGGCAGCCATGGAGTACAAACTATTATGGGTCAGTTATTAGCCTAGGTACTAGGCTGTGAGGTGCATGGACACAACCCAGAAGATAAGACATGAGAAAGAGCAGGCTGAGATACTATGGCTATGTGGCTAGGAGAGAAGAGACTCACTGGCTCCAGAAAATCCTGAATATCACAGTTGGGAGGAACACACATGGGAGACCTTGCAAGACATGGGAGGAAACGATCAAAGCAGACAGAAAAGTGTTGAACATTACCCACATTGACATAAATGACAGGACAGTATGGAGGAGAGCCATCAAGGAAATGAATGGTCTAACCCCACAAAGAGGGAAAAACAGACCTTAAACATTGATGGTGATGATGATGATGATGATGATGATGATGATGATGATGATGATGATGATGATAATGTACTCTACATTGTCAACAAGAAGCTGAACACACAAAATAATCATGTTTTAGAAGTTTGTTTTGTGCTTTTCACACAAAGCTGATCATACTCAACACGCGCGTTCCATGGCATGTGCAAAACAATTCACATCATTTTTTTGAGGCATCTCCTACTGTACCATTGTACCAGTGGCATGCCATTTCATGCAGCTGTACAAAGCTTCATGTCATCAAGGTTTTTTGCAAATCAGAAATTGTATAAATTCAATCTTCAATGTACAGTGTATGGTACACTGAATAACAAGAGTTCTGCTTACATGAGGTACATGCAAGACTACTTTTCTAGCCCTATTCACATTATTTATCCAACCAAAGCTAGCTAGCGCAAAGTGCATTGCAAAAAAATCCTCAATGGAACAATTGCAAAGAAAGGATCCGTATCTCCTACATAACTTCTAAAAAGACTCCAAAAAGGATAAGAATTTGACAAATACCACACTCTACATGTTGTACAGGAGATCAGCATTTCAGTCCTTTCTATACTACTCCTATTGAAAGTATTTGCAGGTACTTGGTAAAGCGTCACCATGTTTTTTGTACAGTACTTGTAGGAATTTTCTGAGCTTATTAAATATTGGGGTGCCAATCTATTTTTTGTAAAAAGGGCTTCTACCTGAAGACACAATTGTGCTCAATCATGTCTTTATCATAAACCACCATTTTGAACTCTGAAATGGCTGCCTTTTCCTTTGATACTTGTGTACATGATATAATACGCATTAAGTTTGCATGGATTAAACACTACATGTATGCAGCAGTGGTAAGCAGAATGGGACCATTGACCAGGGTAGACCAGTTCAGCCTTGATCACGGTTCCTGTTCTCATTTCACATGACCAAGAATTGCCTAAAAGTGATCATCGTTACAATCCTGATATCACACATAGCAGACCTGTACCCTGTATTTCAATCGTTGCAACTTACTGTTAATTGTAACTAGCCAGGTAAAAGCCAATGTGCTTTCAACCTTACTGCTATTGCTATGGTAGTTACCAACAATCGTAAGTTACAATAGTTGAGTGGTTCTGTTGTGATGATGGGCCTTGCCATCTTACCACTTACCGTTTCCTCCTGAAAATGTTCTTTTTACAGGCAAGGGATAATTCTGGTCATTTACAGAGCCCGTAATCATTGGAGAACTGTTCTCACTCGATGGCAGGTCCCTTTCTCATTTGATTTTCGGAACACTGCAAAATATTGTAGCTATAGATCTGAATTCAAACAAGAGCAGGATCCAGGATGACATGAAAATTGTGCTCCAATAATGATCATGTTATGCGTTCTAACTTCTAAGGTACATAGTACAGTCCTTTAGAAGATTACAAATTAGAACTGTGTAAATACCATGGAAAATGGAAGAAACTACTACAAACCAAGAACCTTCCTCGTGATATTAGAACTGGAAAATTCCTTTTCCTCATGATATTTGAACTAAAAACTGACTTTAAGGGGAATTATAATGAAATAAGATTAAAGGTAGAGTTTTGGATGGTTCGTCATCTAGAATTAAGTCGTGTATTACTATGTATTTCATTACTTCTACCCATTACCTTTTAAGGTAGTGTCTAGCACTTACGTAGGTCAAACAAATAAGATTGTGTAAATAAAATATAGGAAAAGAAAGAAAATACTTTACAAGAACTTCCCTTACAATATTAAAACTGAAAACTGACTTAAAGTGGAATTAAACATTGAAATAAGATTTCAGGTAGAGTTTTTGTATTGTCACAGTAATAAATTGAGGTGAGCTGCGCATTGCTGGCTGGGGCAATACAAGAAATGAAGTTTATATGTAGACTATGGTCGCTATGAAACAGGGTGTTTCAAATGTACTAGATAACGAGAAAGGGAAGGAGCCGCAGTTTTAAACCGCGGTATATTTTGTCCAGTTCAGCATGAAACATGATGCGTTTTAGGCTAAAGCCTCCAGACGACTATCGTTGTGCCCCAACTCTACAAAAATTTAAGAAATTACTGGAAAACACAAAGTTCAAGGCAATGTAAAGTTTTGCTTAAGCTTTGCATCCGACTGCTGCATACGCGCAATCTGTACGTGATAGCCACATCACTGAGGCATTTGTACAGTATCAAGCAGAAGAAGAATACATGTAGTTACAAGTAATTTATTCATTCCCACTCCTAGAAATTATTTGCTCCAGTTGCACAATATCACATTTAAATGTAGATTTACACAGAAAAAACAGAAGCTGTAAAGACTCTTCAACATTTCAGCACTTTCAGACAGTACATACCTTTGATACCACTGCAGAAAATCCCATACCACTGCATTCTATAATCTATATTCAGTGCATGTAAGCATTACCAGTATAGTTAGTGCATAGTACAGTGTGCCCTCACTAGCAATCAACCGAGTCCACTACTGAGGCCACAGCCACAGGCATGAATGAAAACAATCTCTCTGCTTCAATGCCCTCAAATACTACACTGTTCACTGTGTGCGTACTGCGCACATGTGGATGCAGCAAGCTCGGGTAGTGATGTAACATCAAAGGAGGTATTGCACAAGCCAACAAAGGCTTATGGCTAGACTGTTATATTACAAGCTTATAGGAGTTATATAAATGGGTACCAGGTCCCAGACATTGAAATGTACATTGATCAATAATGCATACTCTACAATGTAAATCATATCATTCAAAATAATTCATATTTCTCAGCACAATTCTTGTCCGATATGTTGTTCAATGCCAATGTAGCAGTTACACAACTTGATATGTGTGCCACTGTCTGCCATTTGTAGTAATACAGACCAAAGATATACGCTTCATACATCCATATAGACACAATACTATAGCAATTTAACAGTTTAAGTGTTCAGCACATTGATCTGGTTCATAATTTGGCCCAAACTCCTATTTAGCTGGGAATTGCAACCAAGTTATTCTTGGGGCAAAAAGAAGGCTTAGAATTCAAAAGTGCAAATTTTTCCAATCGTGTTACACCTACCTCATCTGACTGTGGCTCATGCATGCAGAAGAAATCCTATTAAAAAACGGTCTGAAATGCAAATTGTATGCGCACTGGAAAAAATGTAATTCTTCTGTCACTCTGGTCTATTACACATTTGCTAGCTCATCTCATAAGGGGCTCTTCATGAGTAATTCACTGGTAAGCATTCACTGCAAACACAGTGTCTATATTCACAGTGTCTATTTATTAACTATGCACAGATTTGATTCATGGGATAAGACTCAAAGATCAGAGCTAATATGTTTGCTTTTAATGCCTGCCTATGTGTAAAGTCAAAGAGGTCAAGAGCAAATATGTACACACTGATAATCCTTTCAAGCGATACCCCAAATCAGCTAGCCGCTCTTCAGGACTGCTCTCATTCACAGACCATTTGTATCTAGATGTGAACTTTACAATAGCTAAACCAAAGCAAGGAGCACGCAAGATAAAATCCATTGTGTTAACCCTGACATTACCAGGCCTTAAAAAAAACCTTTGGCTTACTACACATCTTCACAATGGAAATGAGAGGCTGAATAGCTGATTACACAGACTAACATTGTATAATGTGATAATTCAATTGTAAGGTACATATGTACATGTACCATCAAACAAAGAACATGAAATATGGAAAGATATTAAGGGTACAGTGTACATGTACTGTATGTGGTTGTAGTCTAATTTGCTTGGGCATGAGACAAACTTTAAAAATGTATGTCAAGGTCGGGTCAAAGTCATCAACATTTGAGCTACAGTTCATGTATGAACATGCAGGTTAGAATGAATGGCTAAAATGCATGGTCATACCATTGGCCCTGGGTAGGTACATTGTACATGTAGATCGATAGCAGTATCATGACCACAGTGAACACAATCAATGGAAGTGGAGAATGAAAAGAAGCTTGATAGTATTAGTTAACTACTTCAAAGTTCATATGTTGAGTAAGTCGTTTTTCTTATTTGTTTAGACTTGGTGGTCTGTCTGCATGTTGACCACCCCCATTCCCCTTCACACATACCGGCCTATTTCAAGTTTCTTCCTCCCCATGTTTTCTTTCTCACATTTTCCTAAAACCATTATGTAGCTTGCTAGACAGAACAAAAAATTGCATAAGTACCCTCTACTCTATTCTGTCACTGAAGATATTCCCTTAATTCTCTACAGCTGTGAAGGGATGAAGGGGGGGGGGGGTATTTTCAAACCTTGTGCACTAAAACAAAATAATGCCCTTACCTATATTTAGAACAATAAGTTTTCACAGGCCGAGGGGGTAATTTTTTTTTTGTATTGTGAGGGCTACATCCCCCTGACCCCCTGTGTAATTTGTTCCCTGCCTCTGTCTTTCTTCTTCTTTTTAAAAATCTGTCCAACGCATTCTCATGATATAATACCCAACCTATATGTATGTAGGTGAAGAGGTTTTTGTGTCAGTATGTCAGCATTGTTGTTTTATAACACATTACTGGTAGCACTTAGTTATTCCAGGGGTGGGAATTGAGACACTTTAGGAACCCCAGACAGGAAGGAAGGCAACCTTGATTAGAGTCATCTTGGCAAATAGGCTTTAGAATTAAGCTTACCACATGCTCCTTCATTGGCAGTCTTAGTAAAAGGCTGAAGTACATTTTTCTTTTTTTTCTGAATCAAGCTTTACACTACAGTTTCTTATCACTCTGTCACTCTTACTCAAGATCCCCCCTATCAATTTGTCTTATGTTGCACTCTGTTTTTTAAAGCAAACTCTGTTTCAAGATGCCATGTTTACTACGGATATTAGTTCTCAAAATATATTAGGCATACATTAAAAAATAATGAAACATCCTGATCTGTAGGCTAAAGTAAAATGTTGGGTAAGATGCCTCTTGTGAAACAGGTTACGTGTATCATTTTCAGTGTTACATAATGATGCAGGGTGCATATTATACAATAAAGACAGCAGGGAATAGTTTACATGCACAATTTCAAATTTGATGAGATATTCCAATCAGCAGACTTGTATTTGTGAGAAATTAGTGTGCAGGCCAATGACCAATGACTGCTCTCTCTGACTGTGTCGAGCAATCTGCCCAAAATGTGTAGCAAATTGCAGCGCTACACCACGAAAATTATTCTGTTAAAATACTGGACAATATGCATACAGATCAGCCATCTACAGCACATTCTTATTGATATACAGTGTGTGTTATTTCATAACAACATATTCAAAGCACAGTTTTAATTTGTCTTAGTGAAGTTTAGGTTTAGTAACTCTCATACTTCAAAGGGAATGAAGAGTTACAAAAGCAGTACTCTAGAGCACTACTTTTGTGGATCCCGATACATCATGTGGGGGGCTTTTATCATTTTCTCATATTGTGGCAAATTTTTCACACTGAAACAAGTTTAGGCAACGAAATGCAGTGTTATCTATTTTTTAAGAGCAGGCTTGCATATAAAGTATGTGTATGTTGATTGTTGATATTCCACATCAGTAGCCCCCTGTTAGGGTCGTCAAGAGGGCTGTTTACCGGCAGTTATTTTAAGGGGAAAATCATATGTTGCTCCCAAAAGGTGCAGAATAAGAAAGAAACAGATTAATGATGGTTTGAGCAAAATCGGACAAATAATAAAGAATGTATTCTTTTCAATAATTATATTTTTACCCAGATGAATGGATAAAATACTGAAGTTTCACTCACGTATCAACAAAATTAGGATATCTGAAGAAGTATTTTTTTAATTGAAAATTAGTGAGAAACTTTTGGAGAAATTGCACTTTGAATATCACTCGGTAAAACATTGCCTATTCACATTAATGAACCTTGAAACCAGCCCCTATTGATATTGTACACGATATCTCCGTCAATCAGACGAGTGCAGTGCCAACATTTCACCAGTGTTGCCTTTTTGATCATGTACAAAGAGTGGAATAAAAAAATTATGGGAATCTTTCAGCGATCGACGGGAAAAGTCACAGAAGTATGAACGCAAGTTGAAAAACACATGTGTATACAAAAATGTACACTTGTCAAATATTTCTACATATTATTTAATTTTCCCTCCAAAAATCTTGCATTATATTAAATACACAACAAATCGCGCAACAAACTTTTGATAATGCGCGTTGAGCAAAAATATGTGGGGGCCCATTTCAAGGGAAGGGGCTGGTTAGTCGCCCATTCTCACCATGGTTTCCTTACTCGCGCTCTGGCAAAAGCTACGCAATTGCAAGTAAAAAAATCCCGCAATATTGTCTTTTGACATTTGAAGCTACAAAAAAATCACATCATTAGGCGAATGTCAAAATCAAATGCTGACCAGACTGTCCTTTTTCTCAAAAATTCTTGCTGTGCAACTGCTCAATGATTGCTTCGGTCACCAAATGGAGATATCAGTTTGATCGCAATGTGCACGCCTACATCAGCACTATATCATTCGCGTTCCACGAAAATACGATCATAATTTGGTAGTTCATGGCGATTCCTTTTTTTTTCGGACCTTCATGTACATATTATGTACTACCATTAATCATCTAGGGTAGCCTCAAAGAAAATAGAATTCTGCTACAATATTTAGAGTTCACTGAACATCAATCACACAAACAAGCAAATTACAAATTTCTTTCTTTTTTTTCCCAACCACCGGCCACCACATCAACATAAAGTCGGACATATACTGTATAAGCTGTTATTTTCGCGAGGGTTTTATTTTCGCGAATTTCGCGAATGAACGAGCAAACGCGAATTTAACAACGCGCGAAAATATTCTCATATCAACTTGCAACATTACGAGATTATACTAAGTACTAACACGCATGGCGAACAAATGCAGCAGCACACATTTCCCTGGATGAGTGTACGTGAACGCGAATTTAACAACACGCGAATATGTGGCAGAAGCCGCCATTCGCGAAAATATATGTACGCGAAAATAACAGCTTATACAGTATTTGATCAGGAAAAGCCCATCGATAATACATGTAAACAGTGTGGTATTTCTAAGGAAACACAAATTTTAGGGGATAAATATTGACAGGCTAATAGTTTTGCTCTGAAAAGCAAGTGTTTACTCAATATATTTTAGTATTTCAATTTTGAAAGTATACAGCACCAAAGTAATTGTAATATCAAAAAGCTTGGCATTATCATCAGTTGCTAGCTAGTCTACATCACTTGAGTGCAAAAATAGTAGATACATAGTTATCTTGTGGTGGTACTTTCCTTTTCTCAAAGAACTACTTTCAACAATAATAAGATAACAATATAATTAATGTTTTAAATTGATTAAAGAATGCCCAAATAAGACGGTGATCCCTGTATAGAGCTGAGGACCGGGCCGGTCCTCACGCCTCACGCCTGAGCTGCGGCGTGTGGCAAGAGGAGATCTTCGTATGGCTGAGCAATGCCATCGGTCTACCACTGCATTTCACTGGTAGACCTACATCACGACAAGCAGACACAAATATTATGATAGCACCCACTAAATCACTGAATAAGCTAAACTCAGCATTCTTAACCAACAGGGGTAGTGTACTCACAGTAATAACACCATAACTTCGGAAGGACCAAATTAAACAGCCGAATATAGATGTACGTTCCAGCTCGACTCCTCCTGCGTTGCTCCAGTACCGTACCTTGCGTTGAATACTGGTATCACACTAGCCTACCACTACTGCATGCACTGCGCTAGCGCTGCATGCATGCACTGATCTCTCCACGGCAGTGGTACAGGCCAGGCGCTAGGCTGGCCCAAACGATTTGAGGGCGCGCGCTTATCGATCAACCGACCGGCTATCGGTGTTCATCGCAGCCAGCAAGCATACGAATACAGCCCAATGTTGAGCCGTATAATGGGGTGCCTCAGTAAAGTTGTTGTTACACGCCAGTTATTAGTCAACTCAAAGCGCCATTCATGGCTCTAAACTTCACCATTCCCTAATATTCAATTTAAAGGTGATATTCATAGAAAATCCAAAAATATGAAGATATTCATGTACAGAAAGTTTATAAGTTCAGGGCCGTCGCCAGGGGGGGTGCGGAGGGTGCGAACGCACCCTCCTTCAGAACCATAAAAAAAAAAAAAAAATCATGGGCGGAAAACCCGGGGGGGACAAAAATTGTAAGAAAAACGTTAAACCCCCCCACTGAGAGCATTTTCAGAGACTGGGCGGGATAAAAAAAAAATGTGTTTTTGTGGGGGGTTTTTTTCATAAAAAGCACCCCCCTAGAAAAAAGCTGGTGACGGCCCTGAAAGCTATACATTCAAACAACATATCACTTTCCAAAAAGTGAAAACAATCACCGTATTCTCGGGGACAAATTTGACTTACTGTCATCCGAAACGGCCTTTAGGTCTGACGTAAGAAAAGGAAGGCGTTATTGTGCATCACACATGCCAATCCGCAGCTTCTTTTCCGCCAGAAGCATCAGGCATTGTTAATGAAACTGTGATGGCAGTTGCTAGTGGATTAACAGGTGTGATACACACTGGTCATTGTGAAGCATATCCCGGCTGTGACGTACACACAACGCCACTTTCCCTTCGGCGATTTCGTAGGTCAGGAAGAGAGTCAATTTAGTGAAATTTGACTTTCATTAAACGCATAACTGAACATTTTCATGGCATGTTAGCTGCATAAATTACTTTAATAACTCATTCAATTATAAAATAAACTATATCTATTTGATTTTATTTCCTGTGAAAATCACCTTTAAGAATTGGTGCACAAAATCGAGATATATGCTGGAAAGGCCAAGGGGGCGTAGAAGGGGGGGGGGGGGTGGGAGGGGGAGGGGGATCGAGGCCGAGGGGAAAGGAGGGGGGAGGGAGGGGGAGGGAGGGGGAGGGGGAGGGGGAAGGGGTAGAAGATGGGAGAGGAGGAGGGAAGGGGGGAGAAGAGGGGAGGGGAGGGCGAGGGGGATCTATCCCCAAATTAATCTGTAATACAATGAAAAATCGGCAGCTGATAAAATAATATTCCATGACGGTGAGGACTATTTATATAAACACATCCTCATGAGTCAACAAAAAAGGGGGGGAAACAATGGGGAGACTGACCGTGATAGGGAAGGGGGGGGGGGGCGTGGGTGATCGGCTACACTCCCAAAATAATGCTTTATCAAAACAAAAACAAAACATCTATGTTTTCGTATATAGTTAAACTTCTGAAGTTGATGTAATAAGATATGTTGTGGGTCTTCAGATCCTTATGAGGAAAACATCGGCCTTGTCCAAGGGTGAATGGGGCTAAATTCGCTGAAAGATCTGTGACTCCTAGTGGCTTCCCAATCAAAGGGGGAATGAAACGATGAAAGTACAGTAATTGAATCCATAGCTGTCTATATACAAGCAAAGTTTAGCCACTCGGTTCAAAAGGTAAGAACATGGCGCACGTTGCACAACAGCGTGCGCCAGTGCTCATACATATTGTTACCTATTCCAGTGTTCTTACAATGGACCCTTCATGGACCCTAGCATATTCTTACCCTGACCATCAAACAGTGTTTGGCAAGCAGGTAACAACATATGCTCCATGTTGTTACCTATTGAAACCGTGTTGGTGAAACTCTGTGTAAAGGCGGCTGTGCAAGCTTCCCGTGTCGAGCTAAAAAGAACGCGCGATTTAGAGATGCGTGTCTCTCATCAATGACTCTCACGATATCTACAAACAGCAACGCGCCTCCGTGGGATCTTCACGCTCCCTTATCTTTGCCAACCTCTTCACGGACAGGTTTGAGCAGACTGACATCATCACTGCTTTCTTCAAGCTCGTAGTATACTCTGGCTCCGCTTCGTTGACGACACCTTCATCATCTGCATGGAGCCACAATTTACCACGACTACGGCCACCTAGATTCCTTTATCCCCCACCTCAACGGCCAGCGTCCCGACATCCGCTTCACCATAGAAGTAGAAGACAACGGGCCCCATCCCCGTCTGCGACATCCGCGTGACCAAGACTACGGACGGGATGCTATCTCACCAAGAGAGATTTTTCGGCACCGAATATTCTTTTCCGTTAATTCTAGACATGCTTAGAGGCCTTGAATTTGCAATGGGTAGTGTAGGTAATTCGGTGATATTTCCAATAATCAGGTATTTGTAACAATTTCTTTTCACTATGTATTATCGTAGCAAACGACAACACGTAATAGAAATATAATTTTCTGAGCAATTGATCAATAGTAATTTGAGGTACTTTCTTCTCTCGTTTACGCACATTGGCACATTAGTATTGTGTTGAATATTAATGCACCCAATGTTCTTATCATTTTCTTGATAACAGCTACACGTAATAATCATATGATTGTACTAAAAATAACTCTTATTCTACCCAAACAAAATAACAATTTCCACGATGAAATCATTGCCCACTGCATCGTATAGATACACGATCAAACACTAGGCAGATAGTGTGGAGAGAGAGTTTCAAAGTTAGGGGAGGAAAAAACAGTCACACGCAATAACAGCTAACAGAAACAAATTAATGTGATGTGACAAATTGTGTACATGAGATAATACAGATTTTTTCATGAAACTGTCAAAGATTTGTTTTCAGCTCTTTTTTGTGAAATACATAAACTTGTAAACTTTAAAATTGTCATGTAACATGATGGTCTCGAAAATAATTTGTGTCGGCTTTAATATGTTTTACATGCATCAGTTTAGAAAAACACAAGTAATTTCGAAACAGCAATAACAGGACACGGAATATGCATATTGTTTAAATGGTAACGTACGTAACTATGGTAACAATGAGAACAGACGTACAAGGAAACCGATACCTTTTCGTCTTTACAATACCACTCCTCTGATTCCCCTTTTAGAGTCCCGCCCGCTCATTCAAGGTATCCAATCAGGGAGATATACAGAATCACATCTTCCTGATCCAATCAATTATTCTGTTTCAAACCGGATCCCTCTCTCCTGTGTTTAGTCCATACCGTCTGTCGGTGGTGATTTCTGGATGCTAAGTATACAGACGCAAGAGTGGATATTGAGCCACTGTTAAATAAGGGGAAACCATCAGTATCGTGGTCATAATCGCATTCGATTTCAAACGCACCCGCACTCAGCAACAAGCTGGTCAGTCTGATTAAAGTACATCGGCTTCTTCTTGGGCCTAGCTCAAATCACCACTCGTCTCTGTTCTTGATGCGGTATACTCGGGACGAGCTGCGAGAAGACAATGTTGTGGGGTGGAAAATCCCCCCTCTCTTGGATCTTGGTGGCGGGTATGATATGTCTGAGCAAGCAACAACCAGGTAAGATTATTTTGTCACCACATTTTACCAAATTATATAAATCCTCCGCAAATTTGGATATTGAACCCTCTTAAATCAAGCCCAGGAGAGCCATAGCGGATATTTGTTAATATGGCCGCCGAGGAATATAACTTTTCATCATTTTCAAAGATAACATTTCAAATAAAATATTTTTTCACATCAAATGATGTATCATATCAAAAAATATTAAAGGGATAATCTACCCTCAAGTTAAGTTGGTTTCAATAAAAGTAGAGATATCAGAGAAACATATTAGTCAAGTTTTGACTAAAATCCGTCTAAGGATAAGAAAGTTATGAACTTTTAAAATTGAACTTTGTAACGTTACGTGCGAGGTGCTCTCCCATAATGTTGTTATTCAAGACATTGTATTACCATGCCTGCAATTTGACGTGCTTAAAAAAAAAATTACTATTCAACTCAGTTTCAGAGAACTTTGAAATATATCAAAGGAACATGGAAAGCAATAAAACATACTTTTAAGACCAACATTAAAGTATCTAGCGCAACGTTTATGGAAATTGATGGAAAATTAGTAAATGATAAAAAAATATATTGTGGAAATTGTCAGTGAATTTTCCATGTAGCTTTTGTCTAAGACTGTCGGGTGGGGGAGGGAGTGGAGTAGATAATTATGATAAATCATTGCGTAATTTCTTAAGCCATCCTCAGCAAGGTCTGTTTTTAATGCCAAGAAATGAAAGAGCAGTACTAAGTCTAGTTAATACATTGAAGATAGGGAAAAGCCCTGGTTCTGATAATACCTCGAACAATCTAATTAAGAATATAATAGAGTACCAGAAATTCTACAGCCTGTAGTGCATATTTTTTATCTGTCAATGACAAATGGCATTGTGCTCAGGAATATGAAAATTGCAAAGGTTATCCATATTTTTAAGGTTTTCCCAAAACCATGATAAACTACCCATCCATTTCTCTTCTAACATCCTTCTCTAAAATTCCCGAAAATGTATTTACTTGAGACGTGTTTAAAGATTGTCCGTCCCTTTTGCAAGCTTAAAATTTGAAATCATGATCGTAAATTAAAGAAAGTGTGATTCAAGACCATTTCTAAGAATATAGCATGTTGAAGCTTTCTTTATATGTAAAAATTTCAGCCGTTAAATTGCAAACCGACTTTTTTCGTACTACGAAAAAAGTATTAGTCTTTGTTCCAGTATCTATGTGGTTATTATGCATGTGTGAAATCCTAATTTTATGAGTAATTACTAAACCTTAGAGATGATTCCTTCTATAGACCAATTTTTTTTCGTTTTTTTTAATGCGTTTCGTAATTTAATAAACAGATTAATCAATAAAGCAGATATTTCAACACAAACCACAAACCGCTAAGAGCCTGAGGTAAAGACTATTAATCAGACATTGTTTACGTACATTATTTGAATTTTACACTACGTATCAGTTTCAAATTATGAATATACAGTTTGCTAACACTTCTCTATATGTTTTGCCAATGTTTCGATGGTTTTGTGATGATCTGAAAAGGGACGGGCTGTCTTTAAGTGCCTCAATGAAAGTAAATGTTTTTCCAACTTTCAATTTGGTGTCCGTGAGAAACATAATACCACCCATGCTATATTACACTTTATCAATAAAGTTTCTAATGCCCTGGACAACCATATTCCCACAATTATAATACCGTATTCTTTGATAACTCTAACGCATTTCATACGGTAGATCACAATATTTTGTTTTATACATTATCCCACTTTGTGATCAGAGGTGCAGCGCTGGATTGGTTCAGAAGCTAGTTAGCTGACAGGCAGCAATTCGTATCCATTCATGGTTTTGCTTCAGAGTTACAAAATGTTATCTGTGGAGTTTCGCAATTATCTCTGCTTGGTCCTCATTTATTTATCATTAATATAAATGGTTATCAATATGCTTACGATGCATTATCTATTATACTATTTGCAGATGAATCCTGCAAACAATTTTCACACAAACAGTGACAAAGATGTACAAGCCCTCTTGCAAACGGTTAACCCAGAATTATATAATATGACAGCATGGATTAATGCAAATGAACTGTCCTTAATTCTAAAAAACACAAAAAAATGATGTATATCAATTCGCTCATTAGATGCTGCCTGGTAACATTAAATTTAACGTTGTTTTGGTAGACAGGGTGGCTTCAACAAAATTCATAGTTTCCATATTGACGAAAAGTCGACATTGGTAACTCAACAAATTAATCTATGCAAAATAGTGTCAAGGAATACTGGTGCAATTCGTAAGTTAAAGTTTGCTCTTTCTTCAAGCGTTTTTATTTATTTTGTATTACACTTGAATTCAACACTCTATCAATTACTTGAGTTAAAATATATGCAAATGCAAATATATATAAACTGCTTTTGACCCAAAAGAAGTTCATGCGAACAAGCTGCTACGCTGACTTTTGAGCTCATACAATCCTCTATTTTATCATCATACAATTTTAAAGGCAGATGGTATTTGAATTGTAATAATAATTAGCGATAAAAATTGTATAACACAAAACACAGAGTGGTTAAACATGTCCTTATGCAGTGGCGTAGACAGGTTCGTACACCTGGGGGGATGACAGGGCTGCCAACGCTCGAGAGGGCGCGAAAGCGCCCGAGCGAGGGAGCGGAGCGACCGAGCCGGGGGGAGGGTGTGGGAGGGGGGTGTCCCCCCTCCCACGGTAGGGAGCTTTTGCAATTTTGAACTTGAAATCGTGCAATCTGATGCATACTTAATGAGGCAAAATAACACTCACAAGCGTGCACACACACACACACACACACACACACACACACACACACACACACAAACATACATTGTTCTACGCCTTAAATGGACCATGGACAGTCATAGTTTCGACGAGATCTACACACCGTGGCATACGAGTACGGAATGGACTGACACATATTTTGCAGGGAGGGTTCGTAATGGATCCAGGGGTAGTTTGGGTACCATTTGGCTTGAAACAGAATTTTCTGCGGTTTAAGTTTCTAGTACGGGAGTGGAAGAAGTTGGGGGTGATTGGGGCTAACCCAGTCGTTAAAACCAGCATCAGTTTCATTATCATCTTTCACCTCAGATGCTCCATCACCCTCAACGGCACTTTCTTCTTGTTGAACTTCCTTAAGAACATGCAGGCCTTTCTCCGACATTATCCGATTTTGATGTAGACGGCTGTTCGCCATCACGTCCTTCTTTCTCATTATGTTTGAAAAAGAAGTGATCTTAGATGTTTTCAACTTCTTATTATGAGCCATCCTAGAATCCGAAAATCAATTCACGCTGTGAATTATGTAAGGGACACACTCACATATATTTTCCCCTTAAAAAGTTAAAGGGGAAGTTCACCCTGAAATTATTTTGGTTTCAATAGAAAGAGACAAATGAAAGAAACATATGAGTGAAGGTTTGACGAAAATCGGTCAGAGGAAAAGAAAGTTATTTGATTTTAAAGTTTTGATTTTGTGACGTCACATGCGAGGTGCTCTCCCATATGTTGTGTTCAATTTTTTTCGAAAATATGCATTTTCTCACAAAGATATGCATCCGTATACTTGTGCATTTGGTACATTATTAGAAATACGTTTTTACACACATACCTGTACGAAAAAAAATCATTCCGTTGTCAAAAGCAGAAAAAAGCAATTTATCGACTTATTTTGTACACAACATATGGGAGAGCACCTCGCATGTGACGTCACAAAATCAAAACTTTAAACTCAAATAACTTTCTTTTCCTTTGACCGATTTTCGTCAAACCTTCACTCATCTGTCTCTTTCACATGTCTCTTTTTATTGAAACCAAAATAATTCAAGGGTGAACTTCCCCTTTAAGGAAGACAATGCCTCCTGCTTAGCGGACTCACCACGTGTTTTTGTTTTCTAAACACAACAAAAAAAGTAACCCCCCTCCCCATAAGCAAAATAGCATAACTTCTTATCGAAGCGGTTTTGGGCAACATAATTTGCAGGATTGTTCCTTAACTTATTGACTAACCTTTGTGTGAAAATTACATTAATCCAATTACCGGTAGTCATACACGGGTGGGCAAATTTTAAAGGCAAATAATGTAGATTTTTCAAAAGTCACAAGGGTAATTGTTCATGCCGTTTTAACAGTACATTTTGGCATTTCTTTATTTTCTAAAGTGTATTCACTCAAGCATGACACGGAAGGAACCAATGCTTACAGAACAGATCATGTTACATCTTTGTCAAAATATCCAGTTGTATTTTTTTTTTACAAAAATAAAGGGTTTTTAAAAGTTTCAAACTCCAGAGGGAGGAGTATTTTTAAAAGGGTTAAATGGGTTAAATGTCGGGATAGGTGTGGGTGCATCGAGAGATGGATGATAAACAATGAAAGGACATAAGTTATGCACCAGAAATGGAATTCATCAGAAATTCATATGAGAGAAGCCCCAAATTACCCTTGTGACTTTTGAAAAGTTACATTTTGCCTCTTAAAATTGCCCACTCACGCATGACTTATTGGATATTTGGATTAATGTGATTTTCACACGGAAGTTAGTCAGTAAGGTGAGAATCAATCCTGCCAAATTATTTTGCCCAAAACCTCTTTGATAAAAAGTTATGCTATTTTGCTTAGTGAAGACAAACCACAAAATACATGTACTTGTAAGATTTTTTCTTTTTTACCATCTGAATTGGCTTTCACCGTGTGAATGTGGCTAATACCAATAAACACGATTACAATAATGATGAGGATTAATATCATCATCATGATAATTATCATTATTAATATTATAGTTGTTATCATTATTACTTTTACTACTATTATCATCATTATGACTTATTGAGTAAGCAAATATCATTCCCCCAAACCTGGGGGGGGGGGGATGATTGTACATGCCATCCCCCCCACCTTGTGAAGTGGGGGGATGCATCCCCCTCATCCCCCCCGTTGTCTACGCCCCTGTCCTTATGTATTGTAAAGACTCAAGTGCAGGATTCAGGATACGAGATACTGGGTCTCAAGAAAAATGCATACATTAGATGTTCAATGAGTGTCTCTTTGACGTGATCTTTAATTTTCCAATGTTTATCAATTGAATCATTTTATATGTGCTCAGGGAGATTGTTCCACACGGTTGAGGCAGAGATAGTGAAGCTACATCTACCATATGTCCGTTCTTATTAGAACGAAGATTTCTTACTGGTGTGTACTGTTTTAACAACTCAATCAAATTAGATGGTTGTAAAAACTTTCGTATGCCAACAACATTTTGAATGAAATGTTAGATTAAATAAAAAGCTAATGTAATACTCCTCTGATTAAAGACACGGGTTCTTCTTTACTAACACGGTAGTTAAGACTAGCTTCACTGCGCAACCTGCATTTTTTACACGTGACAAGCCGGAATCCCCAAAAGGGACACCATTACAAATACAAGGCAACACATCCCAAACGCATGAGTAAAGCATCTAGTAGTTTGGTTATCTACCACATTGCCATTTTTTTCCACTTCTGTGAAGCGCAAAAGATGCAGATCTGCATTTCTGTCACAAAAAAATCCAAAGGAAATCTATCAAATATTGAACCAAAGTGTCTACACTTCCTGACCGAAATAATCCTTGCGGCATCCAAATCAATGAATGATTAAGGATCCTTCGAACGAAAACGAGAGGATATGTGAACAAATTCGGTCTTGTTGTTATTGAGCTTAAGACCATTTACTCGTGACCATTCCCTAATCGCTTTACCACGATCAACCCTTTGTGAATATCCTCTTGTTTGCGTTCTAAGGATCCTCTATCATTCATTGATTCTGATGGCGCAAGAGTCAATTCGGTTTTCTAATGTATGATCTTAACTCCGGTGTACTGCCACAGGTATTAGCCAAAATTGTAAAGGAAATAGTGAAATGCACACCTTTGGCACTAGAAATGCTTCTAGATTCCATTTACCCCATGAGAGAACTAAGTTTACTCTCAACATTTTAGTTTGCATCCGACCAAGGTTATGGACATGTCTTGACTGAATCATAAGTCATTATGCCAATACTTCTGTTTCCAAACGCAAAATGAAGTTACACTTGAAGTTATACATATTGAATAAGTATGTAGTTGATTCTTAAGCTATGCTTCAAATTGTGAAAATTCTAACTTCCCATTGTACATAGTCTCTTCTCCGCGCCCTTTTTAATTAAGTATGGTAAATAGTAAATAGTTCATTGTTAAAGATATTTCGATTTGATTTTCAATGATAATCATTCCGTTCACGTTTGTGCTATCAAATCTGATTGTCTGTTGTTGTTTTTCATATGATATTAGCACGAAGGACTCGACATTAACAAGCTATGCTTTCTTAAGACCTCCTCGTCTTTCCATCTTCATTCTGATCTGATGCAGCATTCACATTTTCCGTATATGATTCTTTTATGTACTCTGTCTCCCGTTGTTAATCTGACAAACTGTATTTGGAGAAAGACAACAAACTTTACACCTTACACTTTAACTTGAATGTAATACATCAAGGTAGATCATATTTCTGTGTAAAATTCTGTAATGTGAAGTAAAATTGAGTATTTCACAAGCTCGCTTTTGCCAATTGTCCATCTGTCTTTCTTAAAGTAAGTTTATCTCTAGAAACTGTATCATATACTGTTTTGTGGAAAATCAAACAAACAAAGCAAAATTACTACGAAGTAGTGAAATGTAATCCATAAAACCAATCTCTGTTTAAAAAAAATCCAGGTTAAAAAATAACATAACATGTACGGCTTGGAAATAATGATTAAATGACAAATCCTCAAAATCTGCTGGCCGAACATGTTGCGGATTTACAATTCTATTACTACTTACTCCAAATGTGGATCATTTAAGCCAAATAACTTTCAGCAAGTTTCTGAAATGGACAATACATGAATTTAAGACCATTGGTTAGAAGATTTCTCACAGTCACCCTTTTGAAGGCCTTTTGTCTACCCAGTACAGGATATTCCCTTAAACTGTTTAATACCATGAAATACAGAAGAAGAAATTACGTCAGAACTCAGGATCTAACAGGTTATTGAAATTGAAAAAAATTGAAATTGAAAGGTCATTGACTTCTAAATTGATTTCGGGGCACCCTATCAGAACTTTATCCTGTAAAATGTTATTCATCCAATAACAATCTTCGTAACTCTATTAAACTAATGCCGTACGTTTCTTTTCAAATTTGGAATTTGAAAAAGGAGCTGAGAACAAAGCTTCATGTCCGCAAACCGGATGGGACTAAACTACTTGAAGTACTTCGGAAGTAAATCATTGCAAAGTGTTTTCAGCTGGTGCAGAAGTGGAAAAATGACTCGTTAATTGAAACATTATATTTCCGTCAGCCAGGAGAGAGGCAGCATGAAGCTTTTTTCTCACCGGACCAACCTTTTGGCTCTCTAGAATCAGTCAGAGCTTCCGTCTTTATACTTACAATTTGAAAGTAGGAATGACGCATTAAAACAAATCCAAAGTACGCATTCCTTCTCTCATGGCGTCTCTGTTTTGCGATGCACCTTTGTTTCTACTACATCAGCCAATATAAGTTTGGGATTATTTCTTTCCCTCCTGACCCCCTCCTCCTGTATCGCTCCCACTCCCGTGTATTTTTAGGGGGGGGGGATGAACCTCCCAATAATTGCAGAGAGAAAATATAAAACATCCTTGTCATTTGGAATACGCTTCTTCTTTAACATAATCATTGGAAATCCCAAAACAATTGCAGTGATGGAGCGCTTATGTCCAAGGTCATTCTTAAAAGTACCCGAGAACCACTGTTTTTCTGACTTTAATGTAGGATACTTTTGTAGGTCTGAAGAGTATTCAATACTGATCATTTCTTAAGACAGAGCTTTTATCTTGTTCTGTAATGCAGATGCCCCGACCTTCAGAATATATATTTAGGTTTTTATAAGTGTTTTAATTACAAAAATAGAAATTGCTGAAATTTCACAAAACCTCTTTCAACAAAATTTGACAATCTTAGACTCCATTATAATACAATTACAGCTTGATTCAAGCTGTAATCTATTTTGTATTTTTTTCAAAAGTGTCAATTTTTTTTTATTTAACTTTTAGTATATGTAGGTAAAATATATGTACGCAATATGTATCTTATATCACTTATTATATCGAGGCAACTATGTTCTAAAGGGAACAGTTCCCCATTCAAGACGTCACAGACTCACCAGTTCAAAAGGTACCTTGTGTTTTGACGAATCCCTTTATCATGATAGTGTTATAGAGCGAGATGCCCCCCCCCCAAAAAAAAAAAAAAATGAAAATGATAATAATAATAATAATAATAATAATAATAATAATAATAATAACCATGATACTACAACTACTACTACCAATACTACTACTACTGCTAATAATAATAAATAAATAAATAAATTAAAAAAAACAGTTAAATAGATAAAAAATTATTCTTTCTGCAGATATACTGACATTTGTTTATACCATGACCTTGAAATATTGAGGATGAATGATTGAACAGGGTAACCCCCCCCCCCCCTACACACACACACACACACACACATTTTGACCCCATCCGCGCCCGGAGCGATACCAAAATCACCTCCACTACCACTCTGTACTACGACATCAAAAATGAATATGACAATTCAAAAAACGATTCACTTTCTGTGGTTAGAACATACGAAATGCGGTCAATCGGAAAGCGCAAGATGATTATCATTAAGCTATAAGAAACATGTCGTTTCGTGTTATGTGTTTTTCGACTATTTGTAAAACAATAACGGGCTTGTGAAATTCAACTCGTCGTTACATATCTGATTGTAAACAGAGCCAAATGCATGGCTACCTCAAATGTCTCGCTGCAGACATCTGTCATAGCTGCTCTGCTCGTATCGGCGGGGGAAAAAAATGGGGAAGGGGAGGGGCGGGGTCTGTTTTATGCACTGAACATGTTTGCATCGCAAAAGTACATTAGGTTACAACACGAACCAGGAAGAATAAGCATAATATTTTACGCATTTAAATGCTCTTGCATCCGCTATACCAAAGTG